>JAVFBZ010194497.1:0-14257 GCA_032466195.1 Katharina tunicata | reverse complement strand
TTCTTAAAATAATTCTGCCATTGAATACTATACTGTATATCACTGTTATTGTTGTTGTTATTTTACAATAAATATTGTAAATTTATAAAATCGCTGATCGTTTTCTTTCTGTTTGGTGTCTACCGTAACAACGAGCTAGTCCAACACCCCGGGTTGACAACTCGTGCGAAGAAACAAGAATTTTTGCTGCATACTTTACTCATTATAATCTGTATGCTTAGACAATCAAAGTTGTGAAGTGAACTGTTCTCAACGCCCCGTGCATATATTTGTGACGCAAGCTAGACACTGTTCATTTGCCTTTCTGATGATGGAATAAGTGTAAACGCTTAACATAAATTTCCAAAACGTAAGGCCTACAAAGATTTTAATGGTGTTCAGACGAGATAGTTCAGTGATAACAATTTAACATAAATAGCAAGTTGTTCATAGCTGATTTACGTATTATCACTTTATTCTCAATGCATCCATCTGTTCAGATGACCATTAATCTTCTTTTCTCTAAATTGTATTCCTATCAATTACAATAAACATGTTGAATTCTCATAAATCCTCCTCTTTAAATCCGTGAGGTGACTTAATTACATCAGTATCCGCAACGAGATTACAGCTAGTCACTTGAGGGACGAGAACTGCCACAGCGTTGATCTAATTATAACTCATATTTATCCATGTACACTTCCTGGTAATAGCATAGTTATCTACGTTCCAATACATCAGTCATCTTAAAAAATCCAAAATGGAAAGTGCTAAAGCCTTTTCGAACGTTATTATTATTGAATTAATGAGATTCTATAAATAATCCCAGTTGCTCCTTAGCTCATGGAGTTCCGGATCAGCATGCAGCCTGTCACTTTCTTAAAAAAAAAAATCTAGGATTTTTTCCTACTGACTTGACTCCAAAGATAGCCAGAGCTGCTACTATAAGATGTAACATTCATCCGCGTCTTCGCAAGAAGAACATCAAGATGATTGGCTCAAAAAATGCCTACTAAAGAAAAGATCTTGATTGTATTTATTTCACGTAAACTGACTGGTGACTATAATTTTTTTCAGGATCAGCGATCAATATTGAAAGTCTTCTCAATGTTAAACAATTCAAAACAGAAATGATGCTAGTAAAATTATTTTAAGTGACAACGATTGACTATTATATTTAATGACATTTTTAATTTAATATTGTTATAGCGTTTAGTAGATAAATGCAAGAAAGTAATACACATCGGCAGCTGGGTGGATGATAAGAACGTAAGCAGGCCTTTATCGATCTGTGAGCCGAGACTTATTATTTAACACCTTTCAAAACAGGTCTTCTCTAATTTGCTTAGATTGTTCTCCTCCTTTTTAAAGATTTAATACAATAACGATACATTTTTAAGCAACGATGTATTAAAGTTTTTCTTAGTAAAATTACATATTAACAACGTCGCTATTGTTTCCAAGTCTATTACAGAAGGATAATATTGTTGCAGCGATTGTTTTTGTAGATAAAAATCCAATTTTAAAATAACTGACCACAGAATCAACATTGATTATTTGGCCTTACAATAATTCATATCGAGCAACACCGTGTATTGCGCTAATGTCTAGGGGTCCTAGGGGCAAAATTTACGAACAATGAACCTAAATGAACGCGTTAGTGTTTAGTGAATGCCGATGTGGTAAAAGTTTAGTACTTAACAAATATATATGCTTCTAAACGGGAGTATGGCATGCTGAACGATATATTTCAATGTAAAATGGGATAAGAGATCCAATTTAAAATATTCTGACAAATAAATATTGCCAAAACACGATTACAAATTAGCTGAAGAAATTGATTGTGAAATTTAAACTGATTTTTTATCATCTGAGATAGAGCAAGCTAGAATTAGCCATATCTGTATCTGTGTGAAAACACATCTAAAACATTTCTTTATATGTTACTATTAGATCAATCAACTGTACTGTGTTTTACACTTATGGGCAAATAAGATTCAAACTTAAATTTGTTTTATCGATCACATCCTGAAAAAGCAGGAGGTATGTTTGATCCAATGTCCAAGAATATTGGCGACAGTTCTTACGAATTAGTACCAAATATATAATGAACGACACTATTCTACTTTTAGTTAATGCCAAGCAGAATATGAATCAGTAAAATATTGTAAATAGACCCACTAATACATTTCAAAATAACAGTTTCAAAACAGACAGGTGTTTACCTTTATAAAGCTACTTATCGACATTTCTTGTTTTTCGAGATTAATGTTTGTTCTGTTTTATTTAATTGTACTAGACGGAGAGTAGATTGGGATATTATAAACACATTGATTGATTACCATATTTATCTTATGTATTTAGTGAGGAATCAGACTTTGTTAATGGATATTGTTCGCCAATAGCCCAAATAACTCTGAATATTGATTGATCATGGTCACTATCATGTACTTACCAATATATTTCCATTAATGCTGAACTAACATTAGTACCATTATCACTTCATGATTCAGTCCTCTATAATATGAGCCCCAACCTACAGGGATATAAAGTAACATTTACTAACTCTATTATAGCTTTTTATATTTTTGTTCTTTAGATTAGTATTTTGCGCCGTTGTTAAGATTATCACGATTATAACCGAGGGGAAACAAACCTCGACGTGGTAGACATCAAGACACTTTAAATCTAAGTCGCTCTGAGTCCACTAACGCCGCCAACTGTAAATGTTGGCCACCTTCTTACAGTATCAAGAATCATAGCATTTGTTGTAAAAAGTCACCCCTATATAATAAACACTGTGAGTATTCCCCTTGTTAACAAAGCAAAACGTTTTGTTTGTTCCATTATTTTAAAAGTATCATCTGCCGGTTTAGTGCTTCGTCTAGTCTAATTTGAAAGTCATAATATTTTATGTCATTTTTGTAATTCGCTACAAGCTCACCTAAAACTGCTTACAAAATTTCGGTTGAATTAATTTGTCCCACTGCTAGCTGTCAATACATAGCAGTGAGTTGTTCAGTTTTTCAAGCGCAGTGCATGTACCCAGGTTTTACTAAAATGTCGACACAACATACAAATCAATGTTTGCGTTAATACCTGTAATCTTACCCTTGGACACATTCAACTCTTCGCTGGGGTTGTTTTGTCGACGTTGACTCATATCTCTTGACCAAAGATTGTACTACAAATTATGAAATGCTGCAAATTAGGACTGTGCTTAAAGGGGGTTTGGTATGATTAAACAAGGCTGTTCATAATGCCCCGTGTTTCCACTGTGTGATCCAGATTGGTAGATGTGTTAGCAAGTGAAATAAAGTCCAGGCGTAGACAGCGCTGGATTAAATTTACTTTACAATAAAAAAAAAAGTACACTGAACTGATTGGGATTTGAAAATATTTCATTCCACTTTAATCCGAAATCAAAGGACATAGCAAATTGGGAACGCACGTGCAAATGTATTTATGAACTAGCCAAAATGATCTCTATTGGCAATCAGTTTTTCAATGACTGCTTTGTCGGAACAGTCAATACAAATACACGTGGAAGTAGCGTTTACAAAACACACAATCGCTTAATTCAGCTCATTTTTAATAGCTGTTGTTTGGAAACTTGTAGTATCTAATGAATCTTGTAGTCTAATTGGACTTCCTTAACAATTAATTAGGAACATACAGAAATAAATGGCATTTTCTCTGTGTTCGTTTTTGTCAAATGTGCCTTTTGCACGAAAAAGATTTTTTTTTTTGTTAGGTTTTGCGCTTGTCTGGTTGTAAATCTCCGCAAATGCAAAATAAAACCAGTAAAATACAGGCAGCTATTGAGCCTTACATTGTTTTAATGACGTTCAGAAGAGATATTTCGGCGAGGAAAATTTAATATAAATAGAAAATGGTTCTATATTCAATCCCTTTCTTCTCAAGACATCCATCTGTTGAGTGGACCGTAAATCTATTTTTTCGAAATCTTTATTATAGTCATCTCAATTAGAAAAAACATGGTCAAATCTTTCTCTTTAAATCCTCAAGGCGACAGAAATGCATTAGTGACCGTCAGAAGATTACAGCCAGTGACTGGAAGAATGGGAAATATTTCAGCACTGATCTAAGTTATCTATAAATCATCCATGCTAACCAGCACACTCCATGATAACAACATATGTCCCAATGTCAATTGTGTGGGGGGGGAATGGAAATCGATAGTTGTATTTTCGATTACAGGTGCTCTTATAAAGATTGGACATCAGCTTATGAGAAGATTTTTTAAAGATTTGGCATCAGCTTATCAGATGTTCTTTTAAAGCTTGGGCATCAGTTGATCAGATGTTCGTTTAAAGATTGGACATCAGCTCTTTTAAAGTTTGGACATCAGCTTATCAGATGTTCTTATAAGATTGGACATCAGCTGGTCAGATGTTCTTTTAAAGATTGGACATCAGCTTATCACGTGTTCTTTTAAAGATCAGCTTATCAGATGTTCTTTAAAAGATTGGGCATCAGCTTACCAAGTGTTCTTTTAAAGATCAGCTTATCAGATGTTCTTTAAAAGATTGCCGGCCAGATGATCTTTTAAAGATTGGAAATCAGCTGGTCGGGTGTTCTTTTAAAGATTGGACATCAGCTTATCATATGTTCTTTTAAAGATTGGATTTTAGCTTATCATATGTTTTATTAAAGATTGGGCATCAGCCGGTCAATTGATCTTTTAAAGATTGGAAATCAGCTTATCAGATGTTCTTTTAAAGATTGAACTTTAGCTTATCATGTTTCTATTAAAGATTGGACATCTGCTGATCAGATTTTTTTTATTTAAGATTGGACATCAGATGTTCTTTTAAAGATTTGACATGAGCTATTGATTATGTGAAGTTCAGGACATTTTAATACGTATTTAAATACAGAATTGTTTGTCCTCTGAAAATATTCCGCGACGAAATATACCGAGCTTAAAACTCAGCCTTACATAAAAAAAATTATCTGTATTTTGGTATAGCAGTAAATTTCCCATGTTGTTCCGGGGAACTTCAATCAACAGGATATTAGGATATCCTTTCAGTCCCAAAATATAGCATCCTACTTAAAAAGGCATTTAATTAATTATCTCAATATACCCTATATGGAATTTACTTATGCTTTAAAATTATAGAAGGTTTGCCCGAAGGTAAATTTACATTAAGATGAGTTTGTTTTTCGTGGCTTGCTTCATGAGGTGGATAACGATCAATTTCTGCTAGCTGCATGATCACAACTTCAAATTCTAAAAAATCATCTTAAAAACTCGTATAACTCATCTTTTATGTGATTGGTGTTTACGCCGTATTCAAGGTTATTTCACTGATGGATGTCGGCTAGCCAGCCAAATACGTAAAAGAAACTACACTGAGCGACGCCGGCGATGTAGAAGACGCCATAATACATTTACAGAGAAAATTACAGGACATAATAACAAATTGGCAGATATTGTGCCAGACTTGGGAGATAGTTACAGTGGCCCATAGATGCAAAGATTGGGTAATTTTTAGTTGTCATGTTATTTCATTTATTCATGTTCTGTTTTTTTATTCCCTTTTTGACGTAGGTTAAAACTAATTTCTACACAGATAGTAAATAATATTTGCTCAGGTAAAAACAGTTTGCACTTGGATCGAAATTGATTTATCATCCGCGTGGAAAATGATTTCAACTTGTATGTACAATAGTTTTCACACGCATGAAAAATAATAACAACTTGCTGGAAAATTATTAATTAAAGGAAAAAAACATCCGAGTCCTCTATGGGCCACCGTAGGATACAGACCTGTCTGGGTGCTCACTGAAAATATATCGGCAAACAGCAGAGAAACATTGCTTTAAAACTATAACACCTATTCCATCAGGCCCTGAAACCTTTATAACATTCCGAGCATTCAACAGTTGAAAGACTTTGCCTTGGGGGTAAAGATTTTGGAACCAAGACGCGCGTAGTGTAGACCTCCTAAAGCCGATAATAACATACATCTAGGTTACAATGTCAGTTGTGTTGGGGAGAATGGATATCATTAGTTGGTACCACGGTGGAATGTTTGATTTCAGGAATTCTGTTCACATTAAAGATTTAGTACCAGCTGTAAATTATGTGAAGTTCAGGATATTTAAATACATGTATTAACACGGAATCATTTTTCCGCTGAAAATAGTCAGCGAAAAAAACATACTCCGCTTGAAACTAAGTATTATATAAAATAAAATCATCTATGTATTTTTGTATAGTAGTTAACGTCCGATTCTGTGTCAGGAAATGAATCTGGAACTTCAATCGACAATAAGGATATCTCTTTAGTACCAATACAATTCATCCAATTAAAGGGCATTAAAGTAATTGTACCAACATGCCCTATATAGAATTTACATTTGCTTTGAAAACTATAGAAAATTGCTTAGAGGTAAATTCATATTTAAGATGGGATTGTGTTTCGTGGCTTACTTCATGAAATGACTTATTGTCAATTTCCTCTACAATGTAGCTGTGTGGCCATAACTTCAACTGCAAGCAAAATATAATCCCTTGCTGGAGAAGGTTATCCTTGTGGCGTTGTCGATTCAACCAATAAGGGTTTGCTTTGTTGATTGATCAGTATTTCAAATAGCTCTAAAGGGAAGGCACATTCTATCAACGTTAATCTATTAAACTAATACAATTTTGAGCAAGCCATTTTGACGTTTGTCAAACAAGCATTTTTTCTCATTTCCTTTTGAAATTTCTAACAATACATCTCAATTTATCGCCGTGTTTTTAAATGGAGTTTTAAATGTTTGTAGATCTAACTTTTCAAGTAAAGGCAATTGCCCTTAAATCTACACAAAACACACGACTTACAAAAACTAATTTTCTCTAGGATGAAGGAGTTTAATTCGATTTCTCTAAATGTCCATTCAGTGATAATAACGTTTAATGTAAGGATCTAAAACATACTTGAGTAACTTCTGTACCGTTGCTCAACATAATCTTATTGTCATGTGATCCATAATAATATGAAAAAATTGGAAAATACCGTCTCAATATTGCCTTCTTTGCTAATGATAAGCACACTGTGGGTTTATAAAGTGTCTATCACCTCTATACTCTCTAATTAGTTTGAATACAACCTGCAAGCCCAAAACAAAACTATGAAAAAAAGATTATTCGTATTTATCCCAAACATTTTACTTGAGATAAAAGGATGAATTTTGTAAAATGGCCGCGCCCTGTCCCATTAGGTTTAACGTAAGACTGTTGTTTACCCTCCATCGCACTAGGTGTAGAGTCCAGTTCACTTATAGACATTTGATTTAAACCGGAAGTTTTCCGAAGGCGGGTGGTATTCACGAAGATTTTCTTCCAGGAATTCCAGATAATATGGCTGTCCCCAGAATAAAACACTTGCCCCTATGCTATTATCATTGTACCTAGTGAAATATAGACTTAATTTCATAACTGTTTTGAAGCACTTCACCTTAGAAAGTTATTTTGCTCACTGTAGTAAATAAAATAAATAAAAATACAGCATTCGTTTTAAATTATATTTTTACTAGAATATTTTTCTTTTACATGATAAAAATATATCCTATACTTCATTCACATTGTTCGGGTCTTTGTAAGTATTTTTTTAATTGTCTTTAACTCCCTGTTGTACCAAAAACAAACAAACAAACACAATGATATTAGTCAGTGTCACTAGAATGTGAATTGTGATTATCTTCATCTGAGTTTGAGAGAGAAGCTTGAGACAGACGATTCGGATGGGGTGTTTGCTTTTGAACGAGGTCCATGGGGCAGGGTTCCTGGGCGCTTTGTTCTTTTTCCACTCTTCCACCACAATTGAATTGCAGACTCTGAGTTGAGGTCTTGCACTGTTACTCCCGACAGTTTAATTGCTAGTAACTGTGTTAAAGTTGAAAGAAGTAAAGACGCTCTCCAGTCATTCTTTACTCTTCTCATGAGAGAAAAACATCTCTCACATTCTGCCGAATGGATGGGGAGGACAAGAATGATTTTCACAAGGCCTAAAATATTTAAGAAATCTGTCTCCTGGTTGACGTAGGAGTGTTTTTCCAAATCTGCAGATAACTGAGAGAGTTTGGACAGCTTTCTCTAACCCTGTGGAGGTGCCATTTCAGGTGCAGCCATTCATCTTTAGATTTTGTAAGGTCAATCCCTCCTATTTCAAGCATAGAGGCAAAATGTTTCAGAAGAGTATTCACTTCTGCGTCTCCATATTAAACTGTCTAAAACGGCTTTGTTAGTGGGCCAGTAATTGTTGTCCAGTACACAGCTTTTTTCCATAACTGGATCGTCAAAGAATGTCCCATATCGTATTTTAATTTGATCAATTGTCTTTTCATAGAGAGATTTTATCACTTTATAAACTGTAGCAGCGGTTACAGTCTTTGATTTATCTGAAGGATGGTTACGGGCTTGTCTGGTTCTGCCACCTATTTTTTTTTGGCACATGTCACATTCACCAACTTCTGATAGTCTTGCCTGAATTTTTTCATTAGCTCCTGAAGTTTTTTTTAGTGGATTTCACCTGTTCAAACACCGTGTGGAGACTGGAGTCATTAGCTTGAAACAGGACACTTCATGCTTAACTTATTGTTAGAAATTCCAAATACATGTTCATGAATAGAAGAAACTCTACACTTGTCAATGTTGCCAATATCGCCTTAGCTTTGTCTGCCTGGTCAACACATCTGTCTGCATTCTCCTGATCTGAGGCTGGGAGAGATGCTCAACCGATAGACAAGTCTTTTATTATAATTTTTAGGGCTCTTTCCCTGTGGCGCACCCACCTAGTACCACACCTAGTACCACTTGCCTTAACATACCTTTCTATTCCTGTATTTGTCACTTGCCCTGCATCTTTTATTTAATGGAGAGTAGTGATAGAACACTAATTGTAAAAACCCATCTATCACTACATTATATGGCAGAGTATCTGAAGCATGTTTAATACATTACTCAAGACGGTGGGCGACACATCCGATGTCAATAAGGTGTGGAACTTGAGCCTTCAGTATGATCTTCACCACTCCTTATCACCATGTTAACTGGTGATTCGTCTGCTGTAAACACACTTAAGCTTTATTCCAATGAGTATATTCGGCAGTTTACTCGTCACTTCAAAGCTGCTTATCGATATTATCCTTATTTCTTGTTTTCCGAGATTAATGTTTGTTCTGTTCTGTTTTATTCTATTGTACTAGGCGGAGTGTATATCAGGATATTATAAACACATTGATTAATTACCATTTTTATATTATGTATGCAGTGAAGAATCAGGCTTTGTAAATGGATATTGTTTATTAATAGCCTAATTAACGCTGAATACTTATTGATCATGGTTACTATAATGCACTTGCCAAGCTATTTCAATTTATTCTGCACTATACCATTAGTACCATTATCAATTCGTTTACTTATGCAAAATGCCGTACTGTCCTCTATACTAGGAGACCCAACCTGCAGGGATGTGTAGTAAATTTTACTTACTCTATTATAACTTTTTCTATATTTGTTCTTTAAATTAGTATTTTGCGCCGTTGTTAAGATTGTCACGACTATAACGGAGAGGTCGAGGAAACAATCCTCGGCGTGGTAGACATCACGCAATGGCAACACAATATGATAACGCGCGCAAAATAATTATAGTCCAGGAGGCCGTCACAAATTGTCTTAGCGTTGAAGCTTGGTTCGGGGATCGGCAAAGGAAGCTTCAATATGTCTCGATATATGGTAGGTATCTTTAATTCGATAGCCTTCCGCGCGTCATTAATAGTGATAACTAATTCATAATTGATACCATTCTAACCGACGTCCAATGGAAAATATCAAGAATTTAAATTTATACTCATCACTTGTTTGAGCGACATCAGAAGCTGGGCATATAACAAAAACATAAATTTGATAGATTTTCAACTTCTGGGTATATTAATTATATACTCATCGACCAAACACTGTTCAGTTAGGTTGTTACCAGGAAAGATGATTAATGTATGTAATATAAATGTTGAAGAGTATCACGACCGGTTCTAATTCCCTGCAAATACTGCTCTATCAGCATCTTGGTGTCATCAATGGATTCCACAACATGTCACCTAAAATGTCGACACAACATACCAATCAATGTTAGTGTTAATACCTGTGAACATCTTGCCCTTGGACACACTCAGATCTGCGCTGGGGTTGTTTCGTCGAAGTTGGTTCCTATATCTTGACCAAATAATGAACTAAAAATTATGTAATGCTGCAATTAGGACTGTGCTTAGAAGGGGTGTCGTATGATTAAATAAGGCTGTTTCTAATGTCCCGTGTTTCCACTTTGTGGTCCAGATTGGTAGATGTGTTAACAAGTGAAATAAAGTCCAGACGTTGACAGCGATGGATTTTGATTTACGTTACAATAAAATACCCTTTGAACTGATTGGGATTTGATAATATTTCTATCCACTTTAATCCAAAATCAAAGGACATAGCAAATTAAGAACGCACGTACAGATGTATTAACAATCTAGCAAAAATTATCTTTATGACAATCAGTTTTTCAATGACTGCTTTGTGGGAACAGTCAATAAAAATACACGCGGAAGTAGCGTTTACAAAACACACACTCGCTTAATTCAGCTCATTTATAATAGCTCTTGTTTGAAAACTTGAAGCATCCAATGAATCTTGTAATCTAATTGGACTTCCCAAACAATTGATTACGAAGATACAGAAATAAATGGCATTTACTCTGTCTTCGTTTTTGTAAAATGTGTCTTTTGCAGGAAAAATATTGTTATATTGTCGAATGGGAAATTTTTGTTTTGTTAGGTTTTGCGCTTGTCTGGTTGTAAATCTCAACAAATGAGAAATAAACCAGTAAACTACAGGCAGTTATTGAACCGTACGTTGTTTTAATGAAGTTCAAAAGATATATTTCGGCGAGGATAGTTTAATATAAATAGAAAGCGGTTCTATATCCAATCTATTTTTGCTCGACACTTCCATATGTTGTGTGGACCGTAAATCTATTTTTCGAAATCTTTATTATATTCATCTCAATAACAAACAAACATGTCAAATTATCATAAATCCTTCTCTTTAAATCCTCCAGGCGACAGAAATGCATTAGTAACCGTCAGAAGATTACAGCCAGTGACTGGAAGAATGGGAACTATTTCAGCACTGATCTAAGTTATCTATAAATCATCCATGCTAACCAGCACACTCCATGATAACAACATATGTTCCAATGTCAATTGTGTGTGGGAAAATGGAAATCGATAGTTGATTTCATGGTTGTATTTTCGATTACAGGTGCTCTTTTAAAGATTGGACATCAGCTTATGAGATGTTCTTTAAAAGATTGAGCATCAGTTGATCAGATGTTCTTTTAAAGATTGGACTTCAGCTGATACGATTTTCTTTTTATTTAAGATTGGACATCAGCTCATCAGATTTTCTTTTTATTAAGATTGGACATCAGCTGATCAGATTTTCTTTTTATTTAAGATTGGAAATCAACTGATCAGATGTTATATTAAAGATTGGACATCAGCTGATCAAATGTTCTATTACAAGCTGGACATCAGCTAATGATTGTGTGAAGTTCAGGACATTTAAATACGCCTTTATATGCAGAATCGTTTTTCCTCTGAAAATATCCCTACTTCAAGAGGAAATAAAATAATTATCTCAAGATGCCAAATATGGAATTGAAAAGATTTGCCCAAAGTAAATTCACAGTGAAGATTGTTTTTCGTGGCTTGTTTCATGAAGTGATTTACGATCACTTTCCGCTATCTGCATGACCACAACTTCAGATGAGAACAAAATCATAGTTAAGACTCGTATAACTCATCTATTATGTGATTGGTGTTTTACGCCGTACTCACGGTTATTTCACTTATAGAACACGGCGTTCAGGCCCAATAGGTGAAAGACATTACCAGGAGCGACGCCATCAACATAGAAGACGCCACAATACATTTACAGAGGACAAAACAGGAAACAATAACAAATTGGCAGCTATTATGGGAGACAGTTACGGTAGCCCATAGAGGACACGGATGGGTTTTGTTTAGTTGTCATGTTATTTTATTTATTCTTGTTCTTTTTTTTGCTATTCCCTTTTTATGTAGGTTAAAAATAATTTACACACAGATGGTAAATAATATTCGCTCAGGTTAAAAACAGTTTTAACTTAGATGGAAATTGACACATCATCCATGTAGTACACAATTTGAACCTTGATGGAAAATAGTTACCACACGTGTGGATAATATTATTGAGCTGTGTGGGAAATAGTTTTCACATGCATGAAAAATAATAACCACCCGTGTGAAAATTATTTATCACCCGAAAGAAAATTAATTTCCACCCATGATTTCCGTCTGTGTTGAAATGATATACATACATATATTGCGGGTGGTTGTGCGGGAGCCTCTTGTAGCGTGGTGCTCTCTGGGCTAAGGGGCATCAGCAAGCTGATTTGTTGTTGTGTCCTGTGTTTCGTCCTGACAGCGTATTGTGACGTCTTCTATATTGCAAGCGTAGTTTTTGGTGGTTTACTTCACCGATTGGGATGGCACTCAGTCATATAAGTGAAACAACCTTAAGTATGAAGTATAACCCCAATCAAACAAACACACATGCATACATATGTTTGTAGAGTAATATCTAGAAGAAAATACACTATTTCGGTGTCCCTGTGTCAGTGCTCTCCGTAGCGAAAGATTCGCAGCCTTTGCCTTGGTAAACATTCGTTAGTTCTACAGTAAGCCTCTGTACATATAGCTCAGTCGGTTAAAGCGCTGGCCCTGCTATTCAGATACCCGAGTTCGAATCCCGTTGGAGGCAAGCAAAAACAAATTTCTTTACATTTATACAAAAATATATTTGTAAGGCATATGCCCTACTCTTTTTGAAACTCGCAGGCTGTTTTTTTAGCTGACATCAGTTTGTTCAATACTTGCTTACGCCGATTTGTAGAAGATGGGACGAAGGATCCAAATGGGTGGTAAATATATTCCATCTGTGTGAAAAAATGTTTTCGTCTGGGTTTAAATTATTTTCCACACAAATGATAAATAAATTATCATCCAAGTGAAAACTATTTTTA
The DNA here is from genome assembly GCA_032466195.1 of Katharina tunicata. NCBI lineage: Eukaryota > Metazoa > Mollusca > Polyplacophora > Chitonida > Mopaliidae > Katharina > Katharina tunicata. Next base: position 1,157 of record JAVFBZ010194497.1, on the reverse strand, counting down.
ACCGGAGTGAATATCATTTATCATCTGTGCGGAACTTATTTTAACATGCGTGAAAAGGGAAAAAACATACAAAATATGAATGAATAAAATAAAATGACAATTAAAGACAAAAACATCCGAGTCCTCTATGGGCCACCGTAGGATACAGACCTCTTTGGATGCTCACTGAAAATATATCGAAATACACAAAGAATCACTTTAGTACCAATATAAAACATCCTACTTCAAGCATAAAAGTAATTATCCCAAGATGCCCTATATAATATTTACCGTTGCTTTGAAAACTATAGAAGATTGCTTAAAGGTAAATTCATATTGAAGATGAGATTGTTTTTCGTGGCTTACTTCATGAAGTGGCTTATTGTCAATTTCCTCCACAATGTAGCTGTGTGACCATAACTTCAACTGCAAGCAAAATAATATCCCCTTAAACTCTTTCTGCTGGAGAAGGTTATCCTTGTGGCGTTGTCGATTCAACCAATAAGGATTTGCTTTGTTGATTGATCAGTATTTCACACAGCTCTAAAGGGAAGCAACATTATATTAACGTTAATCTATTATTGAGCAAGCCATTTTGACGTTTGTCAAACCAGCATTTTTTCTCATTTCCTTTTGAAATTTCTAACAATACATCTCAATTTATCGCCGTGTTTTTAAATGGAGTTTTAAATGTTTGTAGATCTAACTTTTCAAGTAAAGGCAATTGCCCTTAAATCTACACAAAACACACGACTTACAAAAACTAATTTTCTCTAGGATGAAGGAGTTTAATTCGATTTCTCTAAATGTCCATTCAGTGATAATAACGTTTAATGTAAGGATCTAAAACATACTTGAGTAACTTCTGTACCGTTGCTCAACATAATCATATTGTACTGTGATCCATAATAATATGAAAAAATTGGAAAATACCGTCTCAATATTGCCTTTTTTGCTAATGATACGCACACTGTGAGTTTATAAAGTGTATATCACCTATTTACCCTCTAATTAGTTTGAATACAACCTGCAAGCCCAAAACAAAACTATGAAAAAAAGATTATTCGTGTTTATCCCAAACATTTTATTCGAGATAAAAGGATGAATTTTGTAGAATGGCCGCGCCCTGTCCCATTTGGTTAAACGTTAGACTGCTGTTTACCCTTCACCGTACTAGG
>JAVFBZ010194486.1:0-14257 GCA_032466195.1 Katharina tunicata | reverse complement strand
ACCGGCCCCGAAGTGGTAGACCTCGCATAACAACTGCAGCACAAGATCGCTACATCCGGGTCCATCACTTGCGTCACTGAACCAAACGTACAGCGTGGGGAGTCTATCAAACAGTTATGGAACAAGTCTTCATTCAAGGACCTACATCTGTTCCACATTCTACAAAGAATAATGTTTGCCAGTCTGTCAATTATTACCGAAATAATACCATTTCGGTGGGGGTGTTCTTACATATAAAAGATACAGTTTGTTTTTAAATTCATTGTTATTACCGGTACAGGCTTTTTTAATCGGGTCTGGCAATGAGTTCCATCCAGTCTCTTACGGTGGCTGGGAAAAATTGTTCTGTGGAATGAAGCCGTTCGACAAGAATAAGAAGTGAAACTATAAGAAGATCGAATCGGATAAGGGTTTCTATCTCCTGCATGTTTCACTAGTTTGTCCTTACAATTTGGATTAACATTATTATGAACTATTTTATAAAAATGACAGAGTCTACATGTATGAATAAGGCGACGTTTTTAAAGTTCAATAAAGCCAGATTCCTCATATAAAAGGTTGCTGGATACGCTTTTAGTGAGGCCTGTAATACATCGCAAGCAATCTTTCTGGAGAAGTTCAATAGCTTTACATTGATCTTCTGTTATGTTATCCCAAACTGTGTCGGCATATTCTATCCGTTTTTGAATAAATAAATGACTTATACATAATCTCTAGTCTATGCCGGTTTAGGGTATATTTCAATCGACGAAACATAGATATTCTTTTATTTGCTTCAGTTATTAAACTGCCAATATCGTCGTTCCAGGTGACTTTGTTGTTAAATACAATTCCGAGATGTTTATGTGAATTAGACAAACTAATCGACTCGCCGCAGAAAACTGGGGAAATGTTCAATGGATGTTGCTTTCTGGAAAATAACATGGCTTTAGTTTTTGAAGCATTGAATGAAACTATCCATTGGTTCGCCAAGGTTTCAATCTGTGTTAAATCATTAGCAAGCAATTCGGCTATAAGGCTGTGTGCAATATCATTATCAGCGGTTATGTATAGACAAGTGTCATCAGCAAACAACCTTACATTATTAAGTAGTGTAGTCGGAATCATTGATGTAAATTAAAAACAGGTGTGGCCCAAGGACAGAGCACACCTGCAGTAACATCAAGGGATTCCGACGAAAAGCCGTTTAAAACAACTCTCTGTTGTCTATTGGAAAGATAACTTTCAAACCATATTAACAGTTTTGCTTTAATACCATAAAAGTGCAGCTTGGACAAGAGACCTCGATGCCAAACCCGACCAAAAGCTTCGGAGATGTCAAAAAAAACAAATAACACTTCTTTCGTTTGGTCAAAATACAAGTCTAGCAATAGATCAGAAGTAAAGCTGTTAGGCAGAAATCCATATTAATGTGAGGTATTTGTTCCTACGAAGAAAAGTAAACACTGTCTTAAACACGAATCGCTCAAAAATTTTACTGACACAGCTAAGGAGGGATAACGCTCGATACTTTAGAAAAGTTGCTGTTTTTGTTTTATAAGAAGGATATACAGATTTTCCACTAATATTTTTGTACAGGATTGGTATTATTTATAATATCGTTAATCATATTGACATGGCTTTCCTTAACCACACGAACTAATTTGTTAACGTAATTTCTTTGCTTTTTGAATGCCAAGATATTATTATTTGACGGAAACATTCGCGATATTCGGAACAGTTTCAATCGTTTTTTTATTTCAAAGTTAATTTCACGTTTTGTCGTTCGGGTTGATAAGTACTTGGCGGTTTGGAATACATGATTTACAAAGATGGGTGAGAATGTGACAGAAATTGGAACAGATTTCATCTGCAGATCCCGAGTTGAATATAATCTCCCAGTTTGTTGACTCAAAGCCATCTCGGAGAATATTCCAATTAGCCTGGTCGTAGTTCCAAATATGCCTCCAGTATTTTTTTTTAATTTGGGTACGCCATATTAAATAGTAAAGAAAACTGGGAAATAGTCACTGCAAAAATTGCTAAGTATCCCGTGGTGTTCAACAAGAGAACGAGTGCTACATATAATTGGGTCAAGTAATGTTCCCAAAGCTGGGCGTGTGGGCTCAGACAATATTTTATGAAACCCCAACTAGCAATGAGATTCTTAAGGCGAAAGGTTTGAGGGCAGCAAATTTTCATTGTAGTCTCCACATAGGATAAAACTATGATTTTGGAGAGAATCTAGAGCCCCATTGACATTATCTTGTATTGACTCCCAGAGGTCAATATGTGAATCAGGTGGTCTATAGAGTACAGTAATTAAGACAGGGTTTTTTGTAGGGATTTCTACCCAAATCATTTCTAAGTCATTGTTTTCAAGCTCGGGGTGGTAGGTAAAAGCAAGGTGGTTCGATACATAAACACAAACACCATCCCAAGCTTGAGCACGATCACGGCGGATTGGATTGTGAAAACCAGGTAAAATAATATCAGTGTTTGAAACATGTTCGGTCAGGTGACTTTCAGTGAGAGTTATGACGTCATTACAAGATAGATTAGCATAAATCAAATCTAGTTTCGCTTTGAGTCCGCAGACATTTAAGTGTACTATAGATGCGCCTTTAGGTTATCCAGAACAACTCGAGATTCAGGTCTATCTAGAAACTTGTCTCTGAGAATTGATCTAGAACATGAGATAATTTATCGACTTTAATTAGTCGATATCCCTGTGCCAGTATGATTACTCTTGACAAAATAGATAAGAAAGTATTTGTAATTGGGCCAGGGTTTCTCTCCACGTCGCCTGATAAGAGGATTAGCATAAGTATGACACAGGTATTCAAAAAAGTACTGTATAGGCACAACAAATTAAATACACAAAGACGATAGGAAAATAAGTTCAACAAAAAAGTCAGAAGCACAAAAAATAAATTGTACTTTGCACCTGGTTGAGAACAACGTAATTTGAGGCGTCCGAACAGACATATAGCAGCGCGATAGTTAGTGAGATCACTACCCATTACCACACTTTCCATGAGCTTCGTGATTCTACTCATAATAATGGAGGAAAAGTTGGGACTACACCTTTTCCCCACAGCACGCTTTTTAACAAGTGATACATTTTTGACATTTTTGGACCATGAAATTTATTTCAGCGTTAATATTTAATTTAAGAACAAAGTTTAATTCTACGTTATAAAGCGGCATACGGAATTTGTTGATAAAATGAAACTTTTCGTGGCTGTTCCTTTAATGGATGTTAATGAGGTTTATGTACAGTTGATGTAAAAGTCCCTGGACATAAAGTTCACAGACATTGCCTCCAAAGCAATGAATTATAGTTGATCTTCAATCCCCAAATCAATGATACCATGAATTTTCATAACGGAAATAAAATATTAATTATGCGGATCATGAGTAATCTTGTTTTACTTCCCCAATCATGTGTACTCTCAAACATCTCAAATTGCCCACACGGACCAACCGGTCCTTTCATTTGTCAGTGCCGTATCGACATCGCCAACCAGCACGTCCATGGAAACGTCGCATGTTTCTATAACCGTGAGATTACGGGTAACTTTTTCAATATATTGTGGGTTTGGGCTTTTCGTTGACAAAGACTATTTTGTTTATAAGGAGCATGCTATATTTTTATATCCTTTTGTTGGATCTATCTGTACAGTTATGGTCTCTTGGACAGGTTCATACAGCGTTATAGGCCTACACATGGCCACATAAGTCAGACTGATACCTTAGGTCAAAATCTAATAGCCGCCGTTACACGGGCATCGTAAAGGTGAACTAAAATGAGCAGACTCCGATCCGCATCAGAGACGGCTTTTTTCAGTTTGCCAATTAATGTCGGTTTACGGTTACACGGCACCTCTGACAGCCCTGTTAGCATGCGTCACAGGAGTATTGGCACACTGTCAACTAGCTTGAGCGAACGGCGAAACATAGAAAAACGTCAAGACATTCCACGAACGCCAGGTGAACTGAACTGATGTGGATTATTTTTGTTGGCATTTTGTAACCATTCCGTACCATCTAGTTTTTCAACGCAGAATGTGAACTTTGAGATAAAGACGTGCCATCTTGGTCCTTTAGTTTTACGCACTAGTTTTAAGGAAGTTTTGTGACAGAGGCCACATGACTACTTGTGTCACACATTCTTAACAGCAAGAACGGAAAAGTCTTCACATTGAAAAAAAGGGAAATGTTTGTCCAAATTAAGAAAACAGAATGTCGACCTAGCTATAACAGTACCTTGTTATAACAGCTATCACAACTGCATACTCGACTGCCGCACGATATTATCATATATGCTTTATTGTAAAAGTTGTTGATGTATGGGTCCTACGAACAATTCAGTGGTCATGTGATCAAGCTTAAAACGTTCAAGTTATTAGAGTATCAATCTACATTTTACCGTTTTATTTCATCCCCACCATTTCTTCGATTTCAGTTACTGTTTCGTGGAATTTCGCTTAAATTCATAAAGCAATAATCGTCCTCCGATGACCGCATATTATCGGCATTTTTCCGAATAACCCTACATAAAATGGTTCTTCTTTATGACTAAGTTGGTAATACCAAGACAGGTTTTAATCAAATGATTTGGTGGGTCAAAAAAGGCGGACTATTCTGATCCGGATCAGATTTAGTCCACCTTTCACAAATTTACGTACGACAAACAATATCGTACGACAAAATTACGTCATGTTAAAGTATATGCATACAAATGTCGTACCGTATTTTTTTGTCGTACGACATTTTGCTAAAATTAAAGTGAAGTAAACACCATATTGTATATAGTTCAACCTGAAGTAAAGAACTGAGTATAACAAAATACACTTGAGTCAGCAGCGCTGAACGTTTATTTATTTATTTGTTTATAGTCATTAACCATAATCAGAAATTAGGATACAATTATCAAGTCAAATCATGTTACAGTATACAGTCGATTACCGCCATCCACATCAACGAGAACAATCAGATGCATTACCTATACGAGATAGATCATCTAAATTAGGTTGATCAGGTATAACATCACCAAACTGAAAATCCCCAAACAGGGCACAATTACCATCAGTGTTAGTAAATGCTGTACACATTCTCTCCCGTACACAAAAACCAGCACATCTGATCGGAGAGGCTGCAGCTGATCCTAACAACACTAAGGGATTTTGAAATGAACTGTAATTTTTTGGGAGAAGCCATTGTTGTTTATCTTTAGACTGATGACAGTATGGTGTGCCTATAGGGTTTTCACACCACACACGGACACGTACGTTCGCTTTCGAGCTCAGTTGTTGATGCATCCCTCCTCCCCAACCTTGTACGGTGATGAGACCAGCATTCATAGCCAAATCAAGGGACAGAAACCACAGACGGACTTCCTTTTGTGAATGAGCGAACACCACACCACCAGCCCTGTCCGTTGAGGTCCTCTGGCCTGTAGACTGACACATACCCGTACCTTGGAACACAAAGCCTGGATATGTAAGCAGAATTCAATTATCAATGGCTGCTATGCCTGTATGATCGTTGAAGGTTCAATAATTCCCCACTTTGATTCTTCCGATCATATCCGCAATGCGATTGGTCAGAATGGCGTCACGTGATCAATGAAAATGCGTTTTATACTCTTGTAAACGACATGTTTTGCAGTTCACTCACACAAGCAAAGATTGGCGGAAAACTTTCAAACTCGAAATGAAAAAAAAAATTGTAGACTGACAAGAGCTATTTTAATAATTATTGTGAATAAATTGTAAAATAATAATAGCCCCCCTCCAAATAAATATAAACAAAATTAATTTTTTTAAAAAGTTTAGAACGCGAATTAAACACAAGTTTCCAAAACAAAAAAAGAAGCTTCTGTTACCTCTAATATCGACGAATATGGCATCTACAAACTTAACACTTCTTTCAGATAACAATGTATTTGAAACAGTGTATAGTAATATAATGGATTTTTTTATTTTTGTTATCACTAATAGGAAATGAAAAACATCACCATGCCAAGATTGCAACAGAAGAATTGCAAACTTTAGAAGACCTGAATCAGTCGAAGTCCATGAAAAAGACACACACGCCAAAAACACACGCTTTAATGTTATGGTAAAAAAAAGGACATCATATTACAACTAACGACAAGTGTAAGAATAAAGACAGAAAAGGATCTTACCTTAACATTTTTTTTATTATTTAAAAATTCAGACAGACCAACAGAAACCGCGAGCATGAGGATGTTATAAGTTCGACATTGATGACGAGGGAAGAGCTGGAGAACTTTGGCCCATGCTCTGCTCTGAAAACAACACAGGCAGTCTGAATGATCCGTAGCCGATTAATAGGTCTTAATGTGTCCTGTCAAAATTATTAAATTCATCTTTAAGTATAATCCTCTCACATCAAATTTGTGTTGAGAAAAAATAAAAAAATCGATGTTATTAAAAAAAAATGTTCCCTAATTCATTATAATTATTATAGATATACACAGGATCTGAAACACAACGCCCAAATCACTAGGGTACCTCTCCACTCCAAACACATTTTCCAAATAAATGGCTGCATCTATTTCCCTCGCGGCATCGCCTTTACAGCGTCTACATAAAGTTTACCAAAAATTTCCCAAACATTCTACACTAATTCACCTGCAATCGACCATTTAGCCTCGCTTTTTAAAAAGTCGATTTCCACTTAATTGTTAGATAACCCGTATTTAGCTAACGTCCTGAGGATCTTTGAGGCAGCCGCCGCCCATTCTTGTTCTTCTGTCAAAATAAAAATTGAGTTTATCGCCGTTTACATACATACCCAGTCACGTCAGTTAAATACGGGTTACCTGAAAAGCCGAAATCGACTTTTTAAGAAGCAAGGCTAAATGGTCGATTTGCAGGTAGATTAGTATAGAATGGGATTTTTTATGCAACAAGATCGCGTTTTCATTGATCACGTGACGCCATTCTGACCAATCGCATTGCGGATACGATCGGAAGAATCAAAGTGGAGAATTATTAATGTTTAACGTCGTACTCAAAGGTACTTCACGCATATATGTCGACTTTCTGTTACCACTGGAAAAGCGGGTAAAAACCAACATGGGATCTCTGCACCCACTGATAAACTTCACTAGTCCAAAATGGGACTCGATCCTATACTGGGTAGGCGGGTACAGTGAATGAGGCTCAGCAAATCAAGGCTCAGTCATCGAAGTTACGTCGCGGTCCAATCGTTTATTTAAATATCATAATATATTTCTTTCCAGCTTACGTCTGTACAAAATTTCATTGGTCATGGATATAATGACCTAGGGAGAATTATCAACATTTCATCAGAATCACAAGCTTCTACTACACAAGAAACATGATACCCTTACAGGGGTCTACAAAAGAACAAAAAATTACCATTGTTATTTCCATCAATGGCCATCATTTCAACATCAACATGGCGCCGAGAGCTGCACATCGAGTAGTTTAGCTGATAGAACGTTTGCTGCAATTGGTCAACAGGGAACCAATCAGAATTGAAGATGGGGCTCAAGCAATGCTCGGAAACCCAAGCAAAGACTTGGACGTCGGCTTCAGTGGCTTCTAATGAATATCTGGAGGATATATAATAAACAATTACGGGAGTTGGACAGGCATAGAGATAAATATAAACTTTCTCACCCAACTTTACACAGTGACACACACGGCCTACAATGTCTTCATTCAGTTCATGAAATAATCGGCAATTATTTTGATAGATTATACAGAGGAGCACAGGCACAGGTGATGAAGAAGCTGATCAGCAGGTTATCAAACTCCATGTCACCATTTGTCTCATGTTAATAAAGAATCATAAGATGTTTTGTGTGGCATTTAGAATTTGGGTAAATACAAGGGGAAAAGAGGCTTTGTATGGAAATCACCCTTGTATTTAATAAAAAAATCAAACTGGTATCCCTATCTACTTTGGCACTACAAGAACTATAAAATCAGTGATATGGTGAGAGCAATGAATAGTGCAAGGTTGATAATATTTTCATCATTGTATATGACATGCATATTTCAGAAACAAATACGCACATTTGAAAATAAAACAGGCTCATACATTGAACAACTGAAAAAGAAAATACGATGTACAGCAGTGTTAGTCTCAATATAGACAAAGTAACAGGGAAAAAAACAGGAAAAAACACCTTTGAGACTAACTTGATATATTGTACATGAGCTTTCGAGGACACAAGCCCAGTTCCTCAGATGTATGAAGTGGGATAAATAACACAGGTACATAGAAAAACAACAATAGGTCATAAGTTAGTACTATTAGATTGGGTAGATAGCAAATTCAAACAATGCAACGTTCACAACATGGAGACAAAGCAGCAATGCAAGTAAATATGTAAGAAAATTGGAGTTGGTAGGCTAATCTATGGTGGGTGATTTGTGCCATAGCATATTTTCACATTTCTCTCGGTTTACCAACGCGAAAAAGCGAAAATGCGAAAACACAAAAGCGAGAACACGAAAAAGCGAAAAGGCGAAAATGCGGAAAGACGAAAACTCGCAAACTCGAAAAAGCGAAAACACGAAAAAGTTAAAAAAACGCCTCATTTGTGCCATGGCAGATTTTTACATTTCCATCTGTTAAATGCGAAAAATTGATTGACCTGAGCAAAAATGAACTCAAGTTTAACTGACCATTATACTAACAACTACTGTGGCTGCCACGTCTTTACTAAAACGCTGTAAAGCGTGTGTAACACATAACGCCAGCCTTAACCACGATTAATTATAAACAGTAAAGAATATGAACTAACCGGTAAAAGCTAATTGCTCAATGGCATGACAGGAAATGAATATCAGGCAAGCCATGCGCACAATGAAGTTTAATAAGGTTTCGCTTTTTCGCTTTTTCGCGTTGGTTAACAGCCGGAAATGCGAAAATCTACCATGGCACAAATGAGGCGTTTTTTTCACATTTTCGCTTTTTCGTGTTTTCGCTTATTCGTTTTTTCGTATTTTCGCATTTTTGCTTTTCCGCATTGGTAAACCGATAGAAAGGTGAAAATATGCCATGGCACAAATCAGCCACCATACTAATCCCTATAGTGTGACATAAAGCCATAATCTGTGTTAAGTCCTAATTCTACACGATCAAATTTATGAATAATTTTCTGTTCGGTAATTTCCCTGTCCAATTGATTTTTAAAATCCTGGTTTGTGCCTGTGGTTATTACGGAAGTCAAATCTGTGTCCATTCATACGTTTTCGAAGGGTCTGTCATGTCTGTCCTATGTGCAGAAACTTTGGTTAGGGTCTGGGAGTCGGTTGCTTATATGAAATACTTTTAGCTTGGGCGGTTGTCAGAATGAAATAACGGGTTTCTATGGAGTGCTTCCTTAAGGGTTTGATCTTCATGAATTATAGGCTGGAGATCGTTGATAGTGTGTGCAAAGGATTCAGGCGATGGCTGTAGGTCACTAGCAGTGGTGTTCTGTCGGAGTAGGATTTAGGTTTGAACTGGAGCAGGTCATTGCGGGGTATTCTCCTAGCACGGGATATATTCTCACCAACTGTCTTTGCTGTGTAGTTGAGGTTTCTGAACGCCTGACTGAGATGGGCTAAGTGTCGATCATAGTCTTCGCCATCAGAGCAGATACGATTGTACCTGAAGGCCTGGCTATATACAATTGAATCTGTTACATGGCGGCGGTGGAAACTTGTGCCATGTAGGTATGAGTAGCGGTCAGTTGGTTTGCTGTGGAGAGTGGTTTTCAGTGTGCCGTCAGAAAGTTTAACAGAAGTGTAAAGAAAGTCGATAGATTCCCTGGAAACACACATTGTTGATGGTTGATGGTGGGGTGCAAGGCATTGAAGTCGGCAGGAAATCTGTCAAAGGAGTCTCTGCCCTAAGTCCAGATGATAAAAATATCATCGATGTACCGGCCGTTTTAAAATGGAGCGAGAGACTGATCTTGAAGGAATCGTTGTTCAAGTGTGTTGTTGGCAGTCGGACTGTTGCCGTGCCGTGGGTCTGTTGGTACATAGAATCTCCAATTTAAAGTAAGTGTGTTTTAGGACAAATTCAGTAAACAGATATGCTCTCTCAGAGTTATGCTTAGTTATTCAGTAAATTGCTTTAAATCATGCAGTCATCGTGGGGCCAATGACAGCTATATATAATCGCAAATAAACTCACACAAAATTAGGGTTTAATTTCAACAAATCTGATTGGCTCTATTGTAACAAATTTTGAAGCGTCTTCATAAAATATAAAAAAAAAAGTTACGTTGAACTTAAAACAAATGCCAGTGGGTACAAGGCTTGTGCAAGCCAGATGAAATCCTGCCATAATTCAAATTCAACTTAAAGAGGGCTGGCCATATTTCCTTATATACCTCAACAAAGTCTTTGATCCCACCGTGATGAATAACCTTATATGTAACGAGTCAGAATATGACTCTTGTAAGGGGCGGGGATAATAACCGTTGATTTGTAGTAACGTCGGTACATAAAAAGCATGGCCTAGATGTGACAATAAATCGATGCAAGTATATACGTAGAAGCAAATATCTGTATCGTTATTAGTCTGCTACGTACTCCATATGTAACGATACAGAACAGTTCTGAACACAAATGTGTTATTATAAGTTTGGCACTTATCCAATTAAGTGATTTTTAATTCTGTTTGGTAGAATAAACATTCAGAGATATGTTATGTATCACAAATACGCACCTAGCGCATTAGTAACATGTAACAGCTAATTTTAGTTGTCAGTGAGGGGAGCAAGATAGCTGCCAAATTCGAAAATTTCCCGCAATCACTTCATTTTCGTTTTGAAATAACTGACGCATAGCGAGCTTTTCACACTCAAAAGTTACTTCAAATATAATATTTTGATAAAAACTACACAAAGAATTGGAGAAAATGTATAATAAGTATCGAATAAGACGGTACGTTCTAGATATGTGCTCTGCATCGCCCTGTTCGATGCAGATATTACAATGTTTTAGCATGGCACAGTTCTAAAATAGAAAATCAAATCAGTCTCCTACCGTCGAGTTATCCCTCTTTGCTCTCTGTAGTGAGTAAGTTAACATGTGATTAGATGGTACTGCTTCACGATTTTGTCTATTTTTTTCTCCCTTTTACAGACTTCAGATTGATTCGGACATAAACAATTTTTTTTCTTTGTTTAATTTTAAGTAATTTGGTAGTAAAATTAAGACGATTCATTTGCCAGCGCACTTTTTTGTGGAAACATTACTACAACGACAACAAGGATGGCCTGTCATTACATTAGTGCTAGTATTCTTCACAATATGGAGAAAGGTACGAGTTCCGTATCTAGCAAGTATGAAGCATACAAGACTGAAGGAGGTACTGATAAAGATGTCCCATATTAATCCCAAAGTTTAGTCTGCGTTGAAAAGCTGGATTGTACCTAATGGCTACAAAATGTATTTGGTATAAAACTTTATCTTGAGAACTCCACAAGTCCAAAAATTTGTTGATTTACGTTTTCGTCAAGTGACACATCTACGTATTCCATTTGTCCCGCGACTTTCTCCAGATTTACAGCATGTTTTGTCGTGACTAGTGTTCTCCAGTTAGGGGTAGCCGGCAGCTATCTTGAGTCGGTTGAATTGTACATCTTTTATATGTCGCAGGTTGTGTAATTACTTATTATATATACCCTCGGCTATGTCATGGAATTAAAAAGAGTAAGCCACCATTAAACAAGACTGACGACAGGTCACCACAACGAAAAGGCCATGACTCAAAATGGGACGCCATAAAAAAAAGCTTGTTGATTTCTCTTAGCTGAGAGAGCACCAGGGCGCAGGGAGCTTCCGGGCAACCACCCACCCCATTTTTGGGAATAGAACTTTCAGAATATTAGTTTGAATACGTCAAATACGCTCCCACGCAGCGGCTATTGGTGCATACATTTAATATACAAGGGGGAGCTTTCTTTCTTTTCCAGACTTTCTATTCTTGTGATAGCCATGATTTTCATTACCACGATTATACTTTAATCTGCTAGATTTTGGTTGCAGGTATTTGAAAAGAACATCAAACACAGTTTTGGAAGGTAATCCAGTCCAAAATGATGTTAATCGGTCACTGGTTAGCATTGATTCAGCACTGAATTTAAGAGTTTTTTCAATTTTTTCATTTAGTTTCTTGATTTGGGCTTTCAGGCTTTCAATGTGACTATCGTGGTTTTGTTCCTTTATAAAATGTTTATCTTCATTTGTTTGTGTTGACGAGTCATTAAGCTTAGATGATGTCGATTCTGTTTGACTGCTTGTGTCGCTTCTTTCTCTGAGACAAGTTGAATTCTGGGGGTTTACAGCATACAGGTGATCTTCATCGACTATATGAGCCTCAGGCTTGAAATGGACCAGGGGAACAGATATCTGTGAAATAAAAACCATGACTTTGTTAGATAAATAATCAAATGTTATATTCATATCCATATAATTGGAAATTGTTCACTATTAAAATAGCAGCAACACTTAAGCTGTCACATATTATACTCTAACTGTTTGACATGGTTCTCAGGGGTATTTCACCTATATGACGGCGTGCCAGCACAATGAATGAAGGAAACCACCCTTGATGTCACTGGCAACATTAAAGACGAGATAGGACCAGTACAGGAAAAACATTTAAAAAAATAAAAACCACAAACAAAAAAAAAATCTTCTTCCTGATGCCCCTAAATCTGAGACCATCAAGCTCCTGCCCAACCATCCAATTATACACTAACAAACCATTTTTAGGATGGACTTTCGTAAAGATTTGAGTAAAATTGACAAATAAAATGTTATGTTTAGTTATAATGAAAACATAAACAACATGGCTCGTTGATTTTGTTTGATTGAGACTTAACACCATGCCCAGCCCCAGGGGTATTTCAACTAAATGTATATATATATATATGACAACGTATGACTGCCCAATGGGTGGAGGAAACGATTCTTGACTCACTTGTAACATCAAAGATGAGAGGACAAAAAACAAGGCACCACAACAACACAAATGGCTTCATGATGCCCCTGGGCGCAAAGAGCATCAGGGAGCTCCCACCCAACTACACGCCAACATGGTTTGAAAAGTCCAACATGCAACTAAAAGCTTTATGTGGCTTAACAAGAGAATGAACAAATGTCCACACACTCTATGGACGCCATTTTAAGTTATTTTCCTGACCGTTTTCGGGTAGACTAACTTAATTTGTTTACGTTCTCTGCCTCTATGCAATGTTAAAAATACATGTGTATAACTGTATTACATGATTTATTGACTGCCTGCTTGGTGTTTAACACCGTAATGAAGGATATTTCACCTATGACGACGTGCCTATCAAATGGGTGGAGGAAAGCACCCTTAAACACCACCAAAATCAAAGACAGGACATCACAATAAATCAGCTTCCCTTACATGCAGCACTAGGGCATCAGGAAGCTCCTGATAACTGCGTAACAAGAAATAAACAAAATATATACATGTACATGTCATTCACATCAACCTATGTTTAATAAAATAAAAAGTCCTGTTGGGTGATGTCACTTTCTGTCTGCCTGCATTCAAGACCATAAATAGCTCTTATGAGATTATGAAACATAATGTTATAAATAAATTTTAATTGAACAGCAAGTTGAACTTGTGATTGAGACTGATCCTGTCGTGGCCATGCAACTTATAAATGATTACACATACCAACAAAAAAAAGAGCTTCATATAACGTTTACTTACCTCAGGCTCAGATTTACTTCTGTTAGCTGTTGCAACAACAACTTCATCTCCTACATCAGGTATGTGTTCTACATATACAATTTTCTGGGAACTCCTCGTTGTAAAACAAGCAGCTCTTCTCGTTCCACTATCAACGGCATCGCACCACTCTTTAGACTTTCGACTGTTAGTAGTTTGTCTCTTTGCGTAAACAGATTTGACAAAAAGATTCTGCGTTGGGACAAAATCTACGTGAGAAGGGTCCTTGACTGTTCTGCCGGTAACGAAGTGCGCTGGACATACTTTTGAGTGGTGGGTTACTTCAAACTTTCTCTCATCCCGCTGGATAGCATTAACCCACAACCTTCGGCGACGTGCACTTGGTGAGAATCGGAAAAAAGACGGGCCAGATAGCTTTGAGTGCCGATTGCTACACCCGAATGCTGCACAGTGATCATGGCCTCCCATGTCGTCGGCCTCCCATGTCGTCTGCCCCTCAATTACAACTCTCGGAAATTCGCGCAAAACCACGCACGAC
>JAVFBZ010194485.1:16714-33733 GCA_032466195.1 Katharina tunicata | reverse complement strand
CCATGCACTGCATGAAGAATGGGTTAGGATTCTACGTGCCCGGATTCAAAGACTCATTCAGTCTATGCCAAGGAGGTATCGCGCATTGATTGCAGCTCACTGTGGCCACACAAGGTACTGACTTCAGCGCCCTCGTGCGGCGCTTTTCGGTGACGAATACGACTCCGCTGCCGTCGGTCCATATCGAGAACATTACCACATACTTGTACCAACTTTAACTATGCTACCCCGAAAATTTACTGAATTATCCCGCTTTGTATTAAAGAGATAATTCTATCAATATTTCGCCTATGCGTTTCTTTTTTGACAGAGTATATATAAGGATGAAAATGTTAGTCGTTTGTATATGTAATGAACGTCTTGTCAAATGGGATAGAGAATGAACTCGATGGATTATTATCGAGTTTCCACTTAAAAACTGTTCTTTAATATACTATAGCCTGATGGAGAGATTACCTTGTTGAATTTATAAAATCGACTGAAAATCTAATAGTGAATTGACTACAAGATATAGGCCACAAGTAGGTCACTGTGAATTATTCATAGACATGTAATAAATGACCAGACAGTTAGCTCGGTATGTTTGCTTCACCCGTATTTAACCTCCTGCTGGAAGTGTTTTTTGATGAGTTCCATTCTTATGGGCATTTACCTAGGAATACTTGTGCCATAGTCAGTTCTGCGTCATTGGAATCGGCCCAGACCTATACTTCCTCCAGTAACAGAAGACTGTCATTTGACCAACCAGTATGTGGCTTATCGCTTGAGAATTGATAGGTCTTGATTTCACGCCCTGCTGGTTCGAACAGACTCTGTACCTCCAGGGGCTCTAGGCAAGCGTTACGTTGAGACATTTTCGGCTGATGTCTTACGCATTTTATAGTGTATGAGGCCTTGAGAATGAGACGTTATTTCCTTAATTCTCAGTAGGTAAACAGACATCCCTGTTCTGCCTGCAGACACTGGTTAATCTTTAAAGGAACATTTCCGCTGTCTGTATAGCCTACCAGCTATCACTGTTGTTGTTCAGATGTGATGGCCCTAGTCTGTGAAACACAGGGTTGGTGCATTTACCCCAGTAAAGATACTTAGAAACCTAATATAGAAACTAATTCGAGAAGCTAACTTGTTATGAACACAGTACTCAGGGAGCCACTGGACAAATTCCTTGTTGACAAATTTGATTACTAGCTCTAATGACGGAAATATAATTTAAACATCAGTGTCGAAAAAATAAAATATATTAGTATAAACTCACCGATTATTTGATTGCAAATCACGCCAGGAACACTCCATTTGTTAAATAAACGATCGCCATAATAATATTGCCCTAAAAGTTCGATGACAGTTACTTTGTATTGCACATTGTACAACTATTTTACAAGTTGATTGATTGATTGGTTTGGGGTTTTACGTCGTGCTTAAGGTTATTTTACGCACAGTAGCGGCCAGCCCAGGGGGTGGAGGAAACCACTCCCAAGAACACAGGTGACAGACATGGACACAACGGGACAAGAACAGGAATAAAAAACAGGACCAATAATCGGCTCACCAATTTCCATTAGCCGACAGAGCTCTCGCGCCCAGGAAACTCGCGCCAACCACCCACATTTCATAAGTTGGAAATTATGTCTACTCCTCTGGACTAAATTTTGTCCCGTCAACATGATCTTTCAAACATTTTAGAGAACATCGAGAAGAGTTATTCCAGATTTGATTAATACGAGCCTAAAATATTATAAAAATCGTTTTAATCACGAATAAGAAATGATATCAGTTGATAGCAGCCTTCAAACTGGAGCATTTTAAAGCTGTGTAGACTTGCAGTTGTGTGTATTCTATACTTGTGTACGCTAACTCATTAGATACAGCACAGCTTAGATTTTGTTGCCAATAAGTGTATCGATTTTTTCTTCCAGGACAACGCCTTTAGTGTCTCCTGGGGCAGATTATGCTTTAAAGTGTTGGTTTAGAAGATAAGATATATTGTTGTGAGTTTGACGGGCATAAGGGAAGCAAGGCTTTCGAATGACAAACACAGCAATACACGGTCTTTACTGACGCTAGCACAAAGACGAACACAGTTCCACTCTAACACGGCTTTGATGAGCTTCCCATTGCTGTTAATAGCTCGTATGTTATTGAGCAATTTACGAGAAGCAATCTTTATGACAGAGAATTTGCAGTGAAAATCAATCAATCGTTCTTTATAGCTTGTAAGTAGCAGTGTTACTCTGACTTGGTGATGACTGTGTTTAGAAGGTACCTATGCATTCACAACGCCTCTGCGGTTTGCCATTGAGTGCTTCTCTGTTAGAGGAAGTATCATTAGGACTTGGTGATGAGCACTGATGACTGTGGTCAGAAGGCATTCGCAACGGCTTGTGGTTTGCCATTGATCGCTTCTCTATTAAAAGTAGTATCACAAGGACTTGGATACATTAATTACTAATCAGGCTACTTAGGCTCAGTAGTGACCTATATTCTATCTATAGCTATCAATATTCATTTTACGCTTCAGTAGAGCACGTATTCTGTGGATTTTCTGGATTACTTTTGTTGAAGTGAAATTGAGATTGAGGTTAAAGTGTTGTTTAGTTTGCAGGGAATTTGTTACGGGTTAAAGACATATACCATACTAAGTAGAGACTCGGCATTATGATTTAAGAGTGACACTATATTGGACGCTGTCTGTTAAAAAGAACGTGTTGTCGACTATTTCACTGACGAAATACTTTATACCCCAAAATCCAACATTTGCGAACTAAAGAAGGACATTTTTAATTGCAAACCATGCATTATAAATGTTTGACACATGGTTCAACTTGAGAACAGAATCCAAGACGGACATACTGCCCTCACTGTATTCTGTGTAAATCTCTTCTGGCATATGTTATTCCATAATTTGGTAAGCGGGCATTTATTTACTCGACACCCGGGATTTTAGGCAGTACTGATTTAGGGACGACTTAGAACTCAGCATGTCAGAGATCGAGTTGGCCCGTGAAGTTAAGGTAAGATCCTACTCCAATTATGTTCGCTTAAACTAACCTACGACTAAGTGACAACAAATCTTTGTTTATTTTTGTCATTATTCAAACCAGCCTTGGAAGACTGTTTAATCATTTAAGAAATTGACACGATCTATAAACATATTATAAATACGCATGCAGAAAGTTCAATATTTTGCGTCCTGGCTATTTAGCTACAATTATCAGGCATGCAACTATTATGCAAATACAATCACTTGTATTTAACTTGTTTAAGCCGCATTTAGAAGCTGGGATGCAATGATTGCATGTAAACGGTCTTAGCATCTAGACCAAAACGTCGCTTATCAATATACCCAGAAATATCCATCAAAGTTTGTCACAGGTTATAATTATATTGGTTAATGCACATACGCACTTCAGTAAGACGAACATAGTCTATAGTTGTATGCCTACCCCACGTATCCTTGTTCAACTGCTATTTTGTTAAATAGTGGATGAGACTTGAGTATTTGGCAAGAAACTATATGGAGTACAACTTATCAGTTTATTTCACTCAAAGTGATGTCTTTTTTTAAATTCGTTCTCAAGTACATGGTTTCAGAAAAGACATTAAAACGTTGCCTGCGATCAATTGCAAAGTTGTTATCCATTTTACCATCCTGTCTTATCAGTTCATCAACTTTTAAATGCCACTAAAAGATGTTATAACTAGAGTACACGAAGGCGTTGAAGGGAAACTGACAAGGTGAGCCGTTTTAATGATATGGAAAATTCGGGTATAAGTATTTGTTGATATTCATTTATCGATTAGATAGAGCGTTTTAGCTTGGTTCAACAGAGAATCGACCCAGCTGAAGTAGATTGAGTTGCTAATGTTGAATACGCCCATCAATCAATCTTCATTGACCGGTCTTATTGTGGCAGGAAAACTGAGAAGAATCCCGTGAAACCAAGGCTTCTCAGTGGATGCTACATCTTAGAGGTGAGAGGGATCAGTCAAATAATCCCATCAAACAAAAATGGGTTGAATGTAGATAATATTTTGAAGTCTCTATTGACAACCACTTCCCACACTGTTTAATTTCTAAATAAGTTCAGCTACGTTGAAGTTGCCTTTTCTGGAACTTACAGGAATACTGCGATTTATCACGTACGGAATAGAACAACGCACTGACGCAAAATAAAAATATATGTATATAATTATCACGGCCATTAGCTAATGGCTTTGCCCTGACTAAGCTGCCGGCTGGAATCAATGTAAGTTAACGGTATTTCAACAGGTGGCCTTTTAATCAATATAAGCATGATGCATACTACGTAGAACTAGGACCATATTAGTTAACTAGCATTTTGTTACTTTATATATGTAATTATTAATCATATATGAAAAATGAATTATTTCAAATAAGTATTACTATTTGCACGCTCAAACAACATTTTTTTGTAGAACGTTACAAGACACATCAATTAACAGCATTGTAGTAATTTTAAAACGAAAGTGCGTGACCTTAACTACCCCAATGGTGTGTTTAAGCTACACTTTCCTGTGTCCCGAATGTTCCAAAATGGACCATTAATTACCTCATGGACTTAATGACTGTTTTCAAATATATTGCTCTCTGTGTCTCTTGAGTATACGTCACGGGATTGAAAATGCTCGCCTCTGGTGACATCCCGTCATCTTTGTGGGCGGATGGACGGGCGACTTTTGTGCTCGGCTTCATGTTCGACTGCAAACATCACAGTAAGCTAGACAAACAGATTTCAAAGAAGTGTGCATCAAACACTACGTAAACGCTTCACCGAGAGTATACCTTCTCTCTCAAATTTCACAAGGCTTAAACAAGATTTACGCTCCCTGTTGGTCAAATTAGACAGATTGTAAAATATAAAATATAATTTTAGTTAGATTTAAAGATTTACATGGATTTTGCAATTTAGTCGTTCTGTTTCGCTCCACTGAAAATTGTAAATTTAATATTAGCCATTATTTATATTTATGCAGCATGAACTATAGATAGAAAGTATGTCATGTATTTGACCTGATTTCTTAATAGATAATGCTCGAATCGCCAGACTATAGAAAAAGTAAACATGTTTTTAAATAATGAGTTGACCAATGGTATTGATTGTTGATAGTTTTATGAAACAAGACATCAAATAATGTATTATTAGGATTCCCTTCATAAACTACAAGTGTAGCTCCAGGTGACATTTAAACGACCTCACACAGATTTTAAATAGTGGCTTGTAAGTTACACTTGGCAGAATGAAAACGAGAATTGAGTCATATCACCTCTCCCTGATATTGGGCTTCTTGAGATTTCTTTTTCGCTTACAGAGTTAATCTTGCTAAAACTCTTAAACTCCAAATCGGTCATCAATTTCGTTTCTATACCTTTCACAGATTGTTTGGATACTCAACCTTACTACTGTATGCTGTATTCACGTCTGCGAGTCTACAAGATTAATTCTCCTCATATTTTACACCTGGACTTGTCATTTCCTCTTGTTGGTAAATAGTAAACGTAAATTGCCAGGGCTACCCAACGACTCCCATACGAAAAGTGACGGTAGCCTATCTTTCCCCACGAAAGAAGACGTCCGTGCCTGGGTACGGTGGGACTACCTGATAGCTGCAGCTAAACGAGTCGAGTTGCACAACCATAAGTTGTCCAAACTTCCAAGGTGTCCCTAAATTCTATCTCCGTTGGAAGCATTGGAATTGGTCTCTGTCCGTGTTCTTTTTGCGCCAGCCATATAGTAATAACGAAAGACCAATGATCGTTAATAATATATTGGAATAGTCCAATGTAACAGTATGTCAAGTGTATGTGATTCTGTAGGCCAAATATGCAGTCGATATCGGGATAGGTCTGAATTTGGAATTATGGAAAAATTAATATCAATTAAGAAAGGCTAGTATAATCTCGTAAAATTAAAAGGCCATTCCGTAATTTGCGAGTCAAAGTCTCGATGATAGGGAGAATGGGTTGTTCCTTTGTTACCTGTACGACCTGCGGCGAAGATCAGATATACATGTAAATTAACAATATTGTACTTACCTGAGCCGGTGAATTCATCAATAACTTAGTAGGACAAATCAGATTTATCCGGTGATTTGCATCCTTACTGTTAATGCTTAATGTTAATTGTGACAGTACTTAAGCTAATAACATGTATTTTATACACAAAAAGAGAACCTATTATATTTTAATATATTTTTATTTACTATGAAAAGCTTTTAAATATTATATTTTAGTTAGCTCTCACCAATCCTGCTAAATGTTAGCTGGATTACGTTTTAATGGCGTCTTTACTTACATTTTGCACATGATGGTTTGTAAGATATCAGTTATAAGTGGCTAACTGCTCTTAGGCGGTATCGATTCGCTCTTTACCCGTAGGATCGCCAGATTTGTTATGTTCTTGTTTGTGTGTGCATTATTAGTTATTTAATTATATTAGTTTACAATCGTGGAAGAGAGTGTGTTTATGCTGTAATTAGTTCTAGATGAACATACTATCTTGAACAGAGAATAGAAATGTATTTTTAATGGTTGTCTTATTTCCGCTACATACTGATGGGAAGTTTACAACAGACATGCAAATGACATAGAACAAAACGATCAACACCGAATAATAATCAAGGGAGGCTACTCTAAGCGTTACAATGTATTTTTTTCTGCTCCCCTTCATATTTAAGTTGATTTATTTTAGCTTTTTGGGGGAGTTGTTTTAACCTTCAAAGTTATGGTAATCTTAGAAGCTATTCGAAAAATAACTTATTTCCAAACGACGCTTCTAAGAAGGAAAAAATCATGAATTGAATAACACTCATGAATCTTAGCTTTACTCTTAGCTTAGATTTATACATGCCTGTCCATTAACCGTGACGGTCTCAAAGTGTGTAAAACTGTACCGGAGTGTGACAATTCACTTTAACCGAATTTCTGTTAACACTGTTAAACATATAGTTTATAAACATCGGACGAAATGTGACAGTGATAGTTGTATACGGACGCTCTATAGGCTTCACACTAACGTTGTATGCTTTACGTGCGTATGGTGCATACATGGATGTCAACGTTTGAAATAAGTTTATACAGGGACTAGGTGTATCGAAGTTAACACAATGATCGGTACCAGAGTAACAGTTGTGGATCTGTGGGCTGGAGAGGATCTGGCAGCAGATGATATACCTGTCTCTAAACCTCATGTTGAACCTCGTTTACAGGTGGATTCCGACGTGAAGAAAAAACTGAGAGAAGACGACTGTGGCCTGTCTACTATACTGCAGCCTTCAGAGAGTAAGTAGATATCTTTTACTTGCATGCAGTTGAATTAAGTTGTTTCAGAAAGTGACTTATTATATTCTGACAGTCATACAGATAAACTATAACGCAACTTATCTACCTTTTCCTGACACAGTTTTGTTAAACGTTTAGTACGAAAAAAAAAAACCCAACGGTATCAACAATTGCCCTCGTTAAATGGATACATGTTAATTACACCTATAAATTGTTCTGCTTCATTATGGGACTTTTTGGTAAAACATTATATGAATCAACACCTATGCATATGCATTCACTTTGTTGGTCAGGTTTCACTTCATTAGAGCCCTCTTGCTACGTAGGTTGTGAGCATAGTTATACTCTTTCCTTAGCATTAAAGAAATATTGATTGTCCATACAGAAAAACGTTTCACATTTAATGATTGTGTTAGAATGGCAATTACTGTTGGAGTAACAGTCGTCATTTAAGTGATACACCTTTGCTGTTATATCTTATCCTGTTATAGAAACGCTGTAAACTTGCTAAACATGGGGCCAATTTGTCCCAAACGGTTTATCCTGATTTACTGTTGTCGAATATTGCCTTTCGCTGATCGATCAACTAAGACCTGTCTCCTCCAAGCTCCGATTTGGAACACTTATGTATGGAGACGTGACGTTGAAAAGGATCGGATCGTTTGGACAAATTTCATTCCCAACGTAACAAATTGATGGTTCATTATATGAGCAGGAAAGCGATTTTGAACGTTAAGATCTAAGTGTTCTATAAATTCTTATTTGAACGACATGAAGTGCGTTTTGGGTTATTTTAAAAGTATGCTTCGAATAAAACTACTTTGCTTCTGTTAAATTGTCACTCAACCTTTCTTTAACTTCATTGTATTGGGATGTTTAAAGAGTAAATTCTGACAGGCTATGCGACAGCACACAAGACCATAAATCCCGATGAAGCTGTACGCATATCAAGCGGCTGATGCCCCCCTCCCCCCTCCCCCAACCCCAACCCCCAACCCCCAACACACACATAGAAAAACACAACACAAAACAAACAACCAAGAAAGACAACAGCAAACAAGACAAGCAAAACAGCTGTATAATTCAGGCCCCCAAAAGGGTATTGAGAATGTTTGTACTGGACTTTGACATGCTTTACGCATGGTGAACATGGGTGGTCAGGACGTGGCACTTACTATGTCCAAAACCGGTTTTGTCATATACCCACTTACTGTGCATGGTTTTAGTAAAACCAATGAAAATTAAACCTGTTTAATACCTGATTGCGGAAGGGAAATGTAACAGACTTGTTCCGTTGTATAATAGAAAACCGGAAGGAAAAACACCTGGCGTCCACCGTAGCCACTGGGACACGTCCCTATTGTACCTTAAGTCGACGGGACGATTCGAACCTATGACAGGTATAGGTACAGGGACTCGGCAGTCTAAGGCTCAGCCAACAGAGCCAAGGGGCCGCCCCATGCAGGTTTTCAGCAGAACACTGCATTGATATTGATGTTATTCAAGAATGAACGAACGAACGAACGTACTGAACAGGAGTTAAACAGACTGAGAAAAGATTATAATCTCATAACTGTTCTACTTACTATATTAACTAAATCAGTTATTGCATTGTTAAACGTTGACTTCCAGTATTCTGTTTTTAGATTTCGGTAATTAAGCCTATGCTTTTATCGTCAAAAATATTATGACTACATTTTTAATTACAACATGTTTTTCTATCATTGGAACAGTGACGGAGAGTGAAGCTGCCTTACACGATGCCGCGAAGAACAACGATGTTATTAAAATCAAGAAATTGTTGGTACAAAAGATTCCGGAGAGAGTAGACGTCAACTGCCTAAATAACGTAAGTTAAATACTGTACTATATTAAATGTCAATGACGAAAAGTATTTTGTGCATTTGTGCAGTTATTGCTTTTATCATGAAATTAAATAACTCCAGGTTAATATACAAACTGACTTAAGCTGATTAGAAATATTCAGGAAATATAGTTTGGTGCCGACAGCAGGGGTTTGCCCAGGATATTTAATGACATTTAAAATTCTTTATTTGAATTTGGTAAAAATATTTACTTTGTTTTATTCCGGGTTTAAAGCATTTCTTCTACTATTTTTCATAAAAATTCTAATCAAAACGCATTATACAACCTGTAAATAAATATATAGCGCTGTTACATTTGAGACAATGATCCCAATGTCATACCAATTATCTGTATGTTTTCCGTTTTTTAACTGAGTAGTTTGACAGGACGGCGCTGCATTGGGCGGCGGCTATGGGACATTGCGAGGCTATCGAAACATTGGTGACTCTTGGTGCTGATATTGACGCTAGAGATAAGGTAACGTCGGTTGTAACAATGTATTGATTACAAATTCTCAGTAAATACTATTGCTGGAAAACAAAAATGTATTTGTTCTTGTGCCATTCTCTATCAACATTCAGTTTATGTTTATTTCCCTACTCTTAAATTAAGCTAAAACAGGCTGGTATTAAGAAAGGAATATTTGATAAAAAAATAATTTGTATACAGTTTAAAGGTTACTATTATTATAGATTTTACATCCTAAATTATTATTTTAATACGGAATATCGCACGTTCTCGAGGTTGATATTTTCTGAAAGCTTATACTTTGGGCCATACTACGAAAATATGGAAAACCCAGTTTAATTCGTTTCAGCCGATTTTTGACCGGAATTCTGCGGTATAGTACCTTTAAGTATACCATTGAGGCAGCTAGAAAGATTCTTGTTTCCGACACGAGACCTATTTCTCGACACCTTGGGCGCATCTTGTATTATTTTTAAGATTGATGATGACTGATTCATATAGCCTTATCTAAATTTATAAGGGATCGCCCTCAAAGGACTAAACTTACAAGCGTATAAAAGTAAGGGATGTATACCATTATACAATCTGTCGTGTTTCTCTGGGGAACATAACTCTATATATTTAGGCGAAGCCGATGGATGATACTGTTGGCATATCTCCAAAGTGTGACGATAATCCGATTTATCTGGATCGAGAAAAAAGTCTACTAACTAAATTAGTGTAATTTCAAAACACAAAGTCTTTACCTTTGAGAAGATTTTTAATTGAGTAAGCTTTTACCGATAGATGATAACATTGGTATCGCCCAAAAAAGTATTAACCAGGTTTATATAAAATATCAGACAAAGCTGTGAAGATTTATGAGTAAATTTCTTCCAGGGGACAAATTAGCCGTAGCTGTATAGGTTACTAATCATAAAGTATTTGACGTTTTTATCGATTTAATCTTTTGTTATTGATAGTACGGTATGTGGCCGGTGCTGTGGACTGCCTGGTTTGGTCATCTTGAAGCGCTGAAAACCTTTGTAAATTTGGGTGCTAGACGGTCTGTTAGTAATAAGGTAAGGGATTACAAAGCTTTTCCATTTGATGTAGCAATGTCAATATAGTTTCTTTCTCATTATGTTAAAACAGCAATAAGGTTTATGATTAAGTTTGAAGAAGCCACTTGCGGACAAAATGATTGTTGGTCACTGATGCTTATAAATATATCAATGATTTGTGAGCCTTTTCTATCACCTTTATCAATCAGTCAAGCCACAAAGCTTAACTAAATGACCAATAAATCAATTCATTTATTGATCATAATTACATTGCGGTATTTATAGATAAAATTAAATCAGTTAACACTAGGCCAATCAAACTGACACGCAGTTCGTGAATTGCATTTACATCATCCTTAAACGACACGAACTTACGTAGTCTTTTTAAAGCAAATTGTACCTTATGGACATGTTGTTTTTATTCAAGCAAGGGATGGATATAATTCACTGTGCTGCACAGAACAATCATGTGATTGTACTCAACTATGTCTTCGAATCATTGGAAGGCTTGAAACTAAACAGTGAAGATAAGGTCAGGGTTTGTTTCTATTTTGTAAACTTTTTGTTATATTTCCAGGTTAAGTGGATACGCCTTCATTATATTAATGTCCTTCTCATCATTATGAACATCTAGGTAAACTCCTGACAATTCTCTTTCATTTGGCTTAAATGGTGACACCGTTATGTTGACGTAGCTAGAAACCATTACCAATGAATGATTGCGAAACATGCACAACTATGTTCTTAAGACAGGACAAGAGAAACTCTGCACAAAGAAGTCATGTGGGTATAGATAAAATATGTCCGCTTGATTATGCCATTATTTGTGAAACATATATAAAGAATGCAAAGGCAGCAGTTTACCTATACCAGCATGGCAATCTTGTCCGAAGTTATCTTATTCTATGTTACTCTAAACTGATCTTCGGAACTACTTTATTCTTAAGTTGCCACGAAGCAACAAAGCGAAATGTCTAATTGGTTGCGAACTGCTGCAACAGCCCAACACTTCACCCGAGCCATCGTCTTCTTAATATGTCACATATGCGCAAATCGGTAAAGTGGGAGCGCTATGGAGTTTTGACCACTGGTCGGGATTCCCCATAACAATACCTAAGACAACGGGGCTAAAGGCAGTTAGAATCGTGGCAACTGCATTTTGCTCAATGTTTCTGCTCAGAATCGACCTTCAGCATGAGGTTGTATAAATTCTTATGCTAGTGCTAATATTTCCTTTACTTACAGAACAACCAAACAGCTCTTCATTTGGCAGCAGAGGCCGGTAACATCGAAGCCGTGGACGCACTGATGCAGAGGAAGTGTGACGTATCTTCACGAGATAAGGTTAGAGAAAACTTCTCTACGATAAGCCCTATGGCTAAGGGCAGTATGTTTCCAGATTATATTCATGCTGTCAAACTAAGCACTGGAGGAACATTATCTTTCCAACAGGGATAACACTTAAGTGTCTTCACATATTGGTTGTGAGTTGCCGTCTTCTGTTGGAATCCCCCGCCGTCATATAAATGAAATACCATTGAGCACGGCGTTAAACACCATTCAATCAAACAATCTCTGCGATAAAGGTTAACATTAACTCAATGTGGTCCCACAGCTGTGCAACCAAACAATTGCTGCGCAATTGTACATGCGTGTTTCGTTGTTTTTCAACCCATAAACAGATCGATGATATGTGTGTCTCTTTGGTTAAAATGCTTAAAATAGTTTAGATCTCAATTAAATTCTTAAAGGCCTAAGTATACTTCGATATGAAATAAGATGATAATAAACAGATGAACTGTCGCCAACCATCCATGACACTTATAGATTACAGTAAAACTGTTGTTAATGGATATGTTTGTTTCAGGCAGGTCACACGGCTCTTCACCTAGCAGCTACAAAGGGGCGGCCAGAAGTTGTGGATAAACTGCTTGACTCCGGGGCGTTGTCGGGGGAAAGAAATGATGTAATTATATCTTTCCCTTACTTTTAGAGACTAAAATCAAATGATGTATACATAGGTACTGAGCGAAATAGGATTCAGCGAAAAACATTGTTTTGGCACTTTGTTTTACATATATACGTGTTTTGGCTGCACACTAAATTATTACTAGATTGTTATAAAGGAAAAATCGGAAAGTCAAATAAGCGGATGTCGCTAACATTTGTTTTCATCCAGTATCTAAGACATTTACACATTTAAAAATATAAGCACTTTACGGAAATGGTTTAGATACTGATGCGAATAAGCTGACTTATATGTAGTCGTCAGAATAGAACTGTGATGGGACTATTTTTCTGTCTTTGTAGGAGGGGAAAACAGCCTTACATCTGGCCTCGGAGAACGGTCACCTACAAACAGTCATCATTCTATTAAAACATCAAGCTAGTGTCAACGTGGAAACAGTGGTAAGTTCCGTGAGCTGACTAGTCTTGCTTTCTCTGAGTTCTTTATAAAGTTTGGTTTTTGTATCTCAGCCAATAGAACGGCCCAGATATCCACCACAGTAAAATGATGTGGATATTAATTAATATATTATCTCTTTAATTAAACGGCAGATAAAACACAGATCCGGAATTAATCACTCTTATTGTCCATTTGTTCTGTCTGCATGCAGGGACAGAAAACATTTGGTTGGCAGCATGATTACAAGTGATTCTCCCATAGAGGGTGTTACAATTTTACCGTTATATGACCAAAACGGCATGAAATATCAGTAATAGTTTAAGATATTAGCAACAACTGATAAAAAACAAAACATTTATACTATTCCATTCGCAGAAGGAAATGTCACCTGTTCATTTGGCTGCGATGAACGGTTATACTGACGTCATGGCAGCTTTAATCGAGGCTCACTGTGATTTCAATGGGCAAAATTGTGTAAGTAAAATAAACAATATAAGACATAAGTACATGTCCAGCTGGTTATACTTGTGTATAAATTACAACATTGATAGCGGTCTTGAACTTTAATTGGATAGCATTACATGTGAGTCTGAATTGCTAAGATCATAGATGATGATTGATTGCAGGTATGGTAAGAATATTGTTTAAATTTAACATAAATTACACCCGATTCAGTATTAATTGTGTTCTTTGTAACACGTTACCACATAACACTTATTATATCTTTATATCTGTATTTCGCCATGATTGGTCACAAATATAAAGCCATGTTGCTTAGAACCTACTGGTTCACTGATTGGTGTTTAACGTGGTGTTTGAGTTTATTTCACTTATATGACGACGGATTACTCCAGAATTAAAATACGGCACCTGCGCAACCAAAAAATTCCCAAAATAAATCACTTGTATTAGCCTAACTCTGCTAAAAAGATAATGTACCTGAAGTGCTTAACACGAATATGAGCTCGAAACATACTGCCCTTTTGACCAGAGAGCTAGAAACCTGCGGGTTATGTATTAAGATGGAATCGGCAGGAATATATTGTTTGTTGAATGGAATTAAGAGCTTTTCATTCATTATATTGTGTAACTTGTTGTATTATTAAATAGCAGGGGAATACACCATTACACCTATCAGCCATATACAATCATCCAGAAGTTGCGAGTAGACTTGTAGATGCTAGTTGTCAATTAGACTTAAAAAATAAGGTAAGTAAAAGGCAAATAAAACTTTGTAAAGTCAATATTAATCAATTTTAAAATAATCGAATTGTAAAATATATCTTACATTTAGTTGAAAATGGTGCATTTGAGATATATATTCAGTATGCATTTAACGCACGATATACATGTAGTTAATCTCCGCAAATGTCAAGATGTCGGTTATTTAGGTCAAAATAGCCTCCTGAAACCTGTGACTTGGCTATATCGTACAGTGGATTAAAGAACATAACCACTAAACTTATTACCGATGCTTTGGATAACGAAATGTGAATATAACTTGTTTGGATTTAGTTTTTCCAATTTAATAATTTCAAACCCCACTTACAATATGACAGCGAATCTAGGGAGAGGTATTTCTGTATTGATCAAAACCCGAATTAAACACTGTGAGAAAAGACATTGAACCATGGCCCATTTTGTTTGAACAACCATAGCCTTATTGTCTGATTGGGTTTATGTTAAATATTTCGCTTTTCTAAGTTTTATGTTGACTATAGTGTATGTACACTATATTTACACTATTCGAATTATTCCAATGAGATATGTGTATTGCTGCTTTAACATGTAAAGATTATTTAACTTATTATATTTATGGAATATTCTACTGGAGTTTACCTTCTATATCAAGAAT
Source organism: Katharina tunicata (assembly GCA_032466195.1). Lineage (NCBI taxonomy): Eukaryota > Metazoa > Mollusca > Polyplacophora > Chitonida > Mopaliidae > Katharina > Katharina tunicata. Next base: position 18,791 of record JAVFBZ010194485.1, on the reverse strand, counting down.
GTTTAAGGGTGTATTTATTCACTCCACAATGATTGTCTGTTTTCAGAGAAGCCAAACTCCATTACATATAGGCGTAGAGAGTGGATATGGTGACCTGGTAGAAATACTACTTCAAGCTAGAGCAGATATACTAGTCAAAGATAAGGTAGGTATTCACATTTCTTCATTTAATTAAAATTCATAGTTTTTTTAAATCGAACTATTTTAGTGATGATGTAGGAATGGTGCAAACTAAAGACAATGTATTAGTCACATTTCAAGACTATAATGGATTTACAACAATGTATTGACGAGCAACGTATTAGAGCAGACACGGTGATACTTGTAGGCCCTAAAATTCGACTCGTCGTATCAACAAAAGTTGCATGTGTAGGATCGAATGCGATGCGCTTCTCGCAAGAAATTAACAAATAACGCAACTTCGTTGCTGTGATTTCAATTGGTGTAATCGTTGTGTTTTATTTGCCATAACATTTCTCGTGCACTGTAAAACCGGATAAACAGCTGATAATCGAGGAAACGGAACGCCTTCGGCGGCATTGGGATTGGGAAAAATTTGAACGAAGGGAGGTAACTGCATTTAACCCAAGCGCCACAATTTGATTGGCTGAAACCTTGGCTGGAATCGTCAAAAGAAATAGTGCACGTCCTCTTTCAATAAACTGGATTTCGACTATTTATCAGTCGTCGAATCGATTTGCTCTGTTCACACGCTTCGACAAATTGATACTACAAGTCGCACCGTGTAAACGCAGCTTTATCATAACTCTAAAAAGCGAAACTCGTGTGATGTTACGAACTCAGCTTCGTCACGATAATGAATGGTATAATCCTACTTTTTTTACGAATGTCCAGGAATATATGAGGGTTTAAAAAAAACACTACCAATAATAACACTACGTTAAAACCACGATCAATAGCACCACGTTATGAACCTCCACCAATAACACCACGATATAAAGCACACTGACAGCGGTGTGTAATTTGTGAGCTGGTGTTAAAACTGTGTTTTCGTTGTTATAACTATGCTTATGAATCATCGGCTATCATATATAGCCTGGAAGGCTACAACCGTTTTTCTACCGCCGCTGATAAATGAGGCAAGGTATACAGAAAATGGCAACCATCCAACCAAATTTCTATATTTACTGTTTCTAGTCTGAATATTCATTCAAACTTTGATTGGCTCCTAAGAAAATTATTTCTCAGACAGCCAGGAAAACGACCGCGGCCTTAGATACGTAAGTAAACAACTGCAGCCTAAAACACATTACTTAATTGATTGACTTTGAAGTAGGCCTACTCCCTCTCCAGCAAAACTACCCTTGTTTATTAATGGCTTTAACAAAATGGTTTGTATATGTTAGTCACCCCTGATTCATGAGCGTGTTTTATAACCTAACATTTTCTGTTTTAAATAAATTACATTCAGTTAACTTTCAGGCGTCAGAAACGCATAAGAATCAAACCCAGGATGGCCCAGAGTTAGGCACCAAAGAACTAACACTAGTCTAAGTGTTGTCTGTTCAATTTTACTTTGATATTTGATCCACCTAAAATGACTCATTACAATAAAAAAAAAAGCACTGAAATATTTGTAAAAATCCATCGTATTTCGAAGTCATCTGGTTGAACAAAGCCTATTTATATATTTTCTCTTTAAACGGTTTACACATTTACTGTTTAGCATGGACATACTCCAATGCACATGGCCGCTAGAGGGAGCTTCACGGGTATTGTAGACATGCTAATTCAGGCGGATAGGATACGCATGATGGAAGAGGTAAGAGTTACTCCCCTTTATAAAACAAAAATGATTTACGTCCAAGAGGCTTATTAAAGTCGGCGTCACCGTCAGTGACCTATTCTTGCTCTGTGACTTTGTGCCCGAAAATATGCGTTTGAGGGACGGTTGTCAGTGTCTGTGGGAGTAAGAGAGGATTCTCGGGGCCTCTACTGCTTTCCACCCACCTTTATGAACTGTACAACTGTACGGCGAGGTACGGCATAACTTCCTGATGCCCATTAGCTCACAGGTCACCAGGGCACTGCGAACTAGCGCCAACCACCTGCCCTA
>JAVFBZ010194485.1:6297-16614 GCA_032466195.1 Katharina tunicata | reverse complement strand
GTACGGCATAACTTCCTGATGCCCATTAGCTCACAGGTCACCAGGGCACTGCGAACTAGCGCCAACCACCTGCCCTAAAGCTAATAGAGCCTGTTTGCATAGGCCTGAACCCAAGTTAAAGAGTTATTAGCTGGATGAATAATAATAGCTTGTTCTTGTTTTTGTTAAGTGTTTAGCCAAAGAAAACCTCGGTACAGATAGGACTGATTCAGCGTCACAGGGATCAAAGAAGATGCTGCCTTTACGTTACCCGATACATAAACACAGCGAACAAATGAAAGGTGTATTGTTCAAAATAGCGACAAAACATTTCAAGCAACAGGATTGGAAGAAGCTAGCAATGTATTGGGGATTTACTCAGGATCACATCAAAACGATTGAGCACGAGTTCTCCGGTAACACATAGTCCCAATGACGCTTTTCGGGATCTTATATGAACAGTCGTCACTAACGAAATATGTCTGATTTGTGCTGATAATGTTAGAAAAAAAGCATATGTTGCATAATGATGGATTTCGTTATTAATACTACCGCCTTACTTAGAACATAAAACCATTCGCTGCATTTGTCAAACTTCTATCTGTAAGGGATTCCCAGGCACAATTAGACAGCCTCAAATTGACTAGTACATGCCAGCCGTCTAAATAGCTCATCCAATTTTACATATCGAATTTGAAACTAAAGTTTTTATACATCTTGATTATACATGAGTCAGACGTTCCAGTGATTAATTTTGTGTAAAATAGAATAAGAGAAACTCTGAACAAGGATATAACTGATGATGGAATGATAAAGCCGACATATAATTATTATCTATACCAGCATGACATCCTTGTTCAGAGTTCCTCTTGTTCTACGGTACAGGTTAAACGACTGCAATGTAGGAGGTAGATTGCTTAGAATAATATAAGATATATTTTTCTTGCAACGTTTCGGCCGTTTCAACGTATTTTTCAAGCAATCTCCCTAAATTGCTTGAAAACGGTCTTAGCATCTAGGACTTAGCATCGAAACGTTGCGCCGAAAATAAACCAGAAGTTGATATCCACAATATCTTACGTTATTCTAAGTGTCTTGATTTCAATGTACCTCTTAAAGAAGATTGATTGCATGTTTAATCAATATTATTTCCGTTTATTCTTATATACTTATAGGAAACGGTTGGTGCCCATCTGATTACATATATTCGCTGCTCGTATTTACAGGTCGTTTCAGTTACAAAGAACATGGATACCGCATGATGATCATTTGGTTGGTTAGTCTAACAACTGACGATAATCCACTGAAAATTTTATATGAGGCCTTGGTGGTTACTGGAAAAAAGCGTCTAGCAGGTATGGTAATGTGTACATCTACCTCGTTATGATGTATGTCTCGCCGTTACGTTTATACAGTACTCGTGTTCTATTTATAATGTCATGAATAGGCTTTTGGCATGTTCTCATTTTCTTGAGAACGTAACGTTTTCGGTTTGTGAAGATAAAGGTAAAAATAAATCCATCGCAGCTTGAATACTCCAGGTAAACTACTTGGTTGATATTTTGCGATATAAATGTTAAGTCATATATATTATCCTTTTTATTAAATGATACTTTTCTCAAGGGAATGCGCGTGAAAAAAATTCCATATTTTCTTGGCTGACCCCCAAATACTAAGGTGCATATGCAGCCTCACCAAATCGATTTAAAGCCTAATAAAGGTTGAGATGCAGTTGTTTAGTTAGATGCAATTGGATGTAAGTTCGCCATCAAGCAAATTCAAGCTGAACAGTGAGTAAACTGAACTGACGTAGCTACCAGCTAAAGAATCAAAATTTCATTATATGAACGGCCACTTCCAAAGTGGAATCAAATAATAAATGTTATTTTTTTCTTTTCTTTCAGAACAAATTCGCCACGAAGTGAACATGCAGGCGGAGAAGCCCGCTGGTAAAATATGTTCGGTCAGCTGACCAGAATACAACTACTTGTTAGTAATTGACTATTTTTACAGCGATCCCTTATCATTAAAACTATCGAGTGGCATTGCAATTGTTTTCGTTTTTTTTTTGTTCGCTCAAAACTTGCCATATAGAATATCGCAACCAAATCATTTCAGATTTAATCCAAAATAAAAGGCTATATATAAGAATAACATATTTTCGTCTATATACGTTTAGACATTTGGATTTTTTATTATTATTCATTAATATTTCTCAGAAAATCAACAACATCCAGAATTTTAACAACTTGTTGTTTTTTCGTATACACGTTTAAGTGGATAACATAATGTGCTCACGATCGTGGAAAACTGTTCACGTTTTATCTAACTGATTTTTAAAAACAAAGTGATCACCTTTTTGGAAGTCATGTGAATGTTACTAATCCTTTCTGTTCTAAATGACCCTCGTATTGTAAGTTTATACTACATTTAAAATATTAACGGTGCTAATTTAGGCGAATAGAAAACGGAAATAAAGAACAGTATTTATACGTTTGTATTTAAACTATTGTTATGGTTTTTATCTTATATGTTTATTATATTTTATAAGTATGTAAAATAGCACTATTTGATAGTGTTTTAAGCAACGGTAATATTTCTGTATAAAGAACGGCAGATAACCAATTGGCCATACTGTTGCAGAGTTATTTCCCTTGATAACATGTTGATCGTGCCACCCACTATACCATAATTTTAGAATGAAAGAGACAAACTGCTACTATTCCTAGATTCGGTACATTTATTTCAATCTTTATAATAAATCTTTTAGGTCGATAAAACCGAGTATTGAGCGATTGGTCTATTCAGGAGCGCCTCCGGATTCCATGCAATCGTTACCTCGTTATACTTGACATCAAGAAATGGTAGGCTTACAGGAGAGGAACGCTTTCCCGAACATGATTTTCATATATGCCCTTTTTCCTTGTCTTTGAGCAATCCTATACATCCTTATTTACAGCAGATTATAAATATATTGATAGACATAAATATATACTCCTCCTTATCTATCGGAGACGCCTTTTTAAATTAGCACAGAACTATAGAGAAAATTGTCAGAAGATGCATCAATTTATGACTTAAGCATGTATGGGAAAATCAAATGAAATATGACAAGGTATACTTTCGTACTGATTTCGACCGATATTATCTCTTCGGAAATAAGCTGGAGTTACTTTTCCACTCACCCCTGTCGACCTAAGGTATATAAGGGAAGTTTTGCTGTGGTTACGGAGATCGCGGGCTGATTTTAACTGGTCTTCTTTTTAATTTTCCACAATACACCCGCGACGCAAAGTCGTCATCTAAGTTAAACACCCTTAAGTACGACGTAACACCAATCACATATTGAAAATTAAAAAAGATTTTCTCTTATATAAATCATTCCCCCCCCCCCCCCCCATATATTCATATAACTTTTCAAATAGACCAGAATACTCATAATAAGCGATAAGCAAAACAGGAGACACACGTGAATTAGGACCTTGAACACCAATGATACTGCACTCGTATTTAGGTCTAACTTGACTGATGTGATGACCTTATTATCCTATTTTTAACCGATTTGTAGATATGCCTAGCTTTGCATAAAATCGATAAAGGCCTCCGTGGATGAGTGGTTCTAGAGTGTGTGATACTAGTCCACAGTAACCTGTCACCTCTGAGGTGGCTAGTTCAAATACTCACACGGACTGTTTGCGGGCTGGTCTGCCAGCTACCAGAAGAACGTGGGCTTTCTATCCAGTTTTTGTCTCCCAATAATGCTAGCCAATGATCTCTATAATCGGGACTTATAGTTGGTTTAACTTCGGAAATAAAAGATATTCTGTGTAGACCCAATCCTTTCTCATCATGAAAGTAAAGTAACATTGCACCTTGGACGCGTTGTTAAGATGATATGGTGTAAATTGTTACAAGATCACCCGAAAAATAATCGAGAAACATTGTTTCCCAAATTTTGTAAGGAGGACGGAGGAATACAATGGGTCTTGGGGTCAATTCCGTTAAACTCTACACTGGCTCCACTTTCAAGGTCATCCGGATCCTTTGGTGAAATAAACACAGCGTTTCTAACTGATACACTGGGATCTTCAGGAAAAAAGTTGTGAGGGATTAAGAAGAAATTAAGCTGGTTACCAGTTGTCGCGGTGTTAGGTATATCTTCAGTATGAGGTATGTGGTGAGCTCCTAAAGTAACCCAGCTAACAAGATCCTGAAAGCAAAGAGAGATAAAGGGTGAATATTATTGAGAAAGTCACCAATAGAAGGTTTACAGTTTTAATGTCGATTTAATGCCGTGTATAGAAAATTCAGAGAAAACTGTGTCCATGTATTGTTTGCATTGCATTAAAAATGACAAGTTACAAGTCTAGCGGAAAGGACACCACAACTGACTTCTTGTCAAATTGTCCAGTCACTCCCTACCGTTAAATGAAATCTCTCCTGCATATAACTTAAAGATTAGCAATATTTGTTTCTCTTAATACATCATTCATAATGCATTTAATACTGTTGATTAACATGTACAGCCCATCTTGTATCCCAGCCACGCGTTTTGAACACAATTTGGTAACAACCTCATAAGAGTAATAAACACGGTTCGGACATAAGTGCTGAAATAAACACACTGTCTGTAATAAAATGTGTTTTGATCATTAATTTTGATCTATCGGCCTTTTTATACCAGCTCTTTTAGTAAACGACTTTATCACAAAAATCAACTGTGAAATGAGTTATGTCGTAAAAAGTACTCCGCAAATATTAAAGCAACAGAAATCGTGGAATATTGATCATCACTATATTTACTCACCTCATCCACAATGTTTTCATCATCATCAACGTATGCCTGGAAGTTAACCACGGGGTCTCTACCATCCCACATGGAGAATACAGAAGAGCTTCTTTCCTCCTCGTCTTTGTGTTTAGTGACTGCCACTTGGTAACGGGCCCATGGTACCGACTTCTCAAAACCATAGTTTTCGGGTAAAAGTGATTTTGACATACCTTTAACTAAAAGTCTATAAGCTTTCTTATTCTCATACGTGGATTCATCCTGGTTATGAAATAATAAATATTTTGGTGTGTCAAAGTTGTATTTGTATAGAGCCTCTTGCTCTGAGTTTTTTAAACTCCATGTGATCATTTTCTGCGTATGTATTTTGTCTTGATCCAATGACCACGGAATGCTAGTATTATCAACGGTTATGTCAAGAGTTTCAAATCTGTTATTGACACCCTTGATATCCATGTCAACTTTAAAATGGAAGAGGTGATTATGTACGTTAGCCACAACATTGTCAGCAATGCGGGTGCCAAAAAATTCCTCTTGTGGATAATAGAAATTCGTTACCAAGTATCCGGTAAGCGACACTCGGACTTCAAGAACACCATTTAAATGGAATATAAAATCATAAATATAGTCGTAATGTACGACAAGAATAATAATACGAACTATTAATACATCGTCACTTAATGCACCATAGAAGTAACTGGAATGATCAAACCCTTTATGACGTCTAAGTGGAATCTGGTTATTATGTTCAAAAACACAAATAGCGTCCCGAAACTCTCGGGCTTTTCCCTCCTTTGAGCTGAACATGTACGAGTTCAAATATGTAGCGTACTCTGGACAATCGTAGCCACGGACTAGCCCTCTTGGCATCGTTCCGAATAATCCTGCCCCGTCTGCTACATAGGAATACATAACGGCTGGACTATGACCCGAGTAAAGCACGGCTATCTCCTCCATACACAGTTCATATATTATCCGCTCACCTTGAAATCGTACGTCGAGAAATTTAATTCCACGACTTGGAGACATGCTGTAGTTAAAATTCCACTTCATGTACTGGATATTATTTCCTCTGATGTCGAACCTAGGACCGTCTGGCATAAACTGGCGTGGGCCCCTTGATCCATCTTTAGGATAAGGATCATCCCCAAGTCGCAATGACCCGTAAGTTAGCATTTCTTCTGACGGGAATTTAAATCTGCTTTTGTTGATCACACCGTCTTTATACTGTTGAACAAAGCTCTCCAGAGTGTCGAACAGTTGATTAGCGTACCAGATTTTATCTATAGTCCACTGTTCTGGAAATTGGCTGGTTGTGTCTACCATAATTTGAAAATCTACATGGTGCAACGATGAAAACTCTGCTTTATACATAAGAGACAACCAACTGGCTCGCTTGCCTGGGTCCAAGTATGCACTAGAAATCGGTGTCACTGAATAAGTTAAGCATTTCAGTCCACAGTTCAGTATGGAAGCACCATAACTTTCCTTTAGAACATCGTTTGCAATTCTTTTTAAAACCCCAATTATATATTTGTCAATATTTGCCAACTCGTAAACGGTGAAAGATCGGAAATTGTATGGCACGGGATTTTTCTTCGCAGAGCTATTCGCCATTCTGTAGTAAGACGGATACGGTAGGGCACCAACCACATATTCCACTATAACCGGTGTGTTTAAGTCACCGCGGAACACCATAACTGATGCTTCCCTTGTTGGTCTGCTGCCACTTCCATCTAAATAAGCAAGCACCTGTACTTTCGGCGGTGTCTTGTGTTCGATGAAGAAGACAAAGCTGGAATTAAGGCCGATTTTATCCGGCGGAGTTAACGCTATTTCTTTCAGCTTTAACAGATAATCTAAGATTCCTTGAATTTCTTTAGGCGTTAGTTCTGCTAAAACACCAGGCTCGTTGTCATTGGTGTGAACAGATTGAACTTGGTTTTTTGTTGGACATTTTGGAACAAATTGATCCTGGAGTTGTCTGTCCTTAGTAGTCCAAACTGCCAATAGAGCTATAAACAAGACGACAGATACCACCGTCAACATATACGTAGCTATCTGCCAATGAGCTTTCTGGGCAGTGAACGTCATTGTGCTTTAAAGTCACATTTTCTGAAACAAAAGAAAAGTTTACTTAAAAGGATTGATCGAACATTGAAGGACATTCAGTATTTTTACACTGTACTGTTATTCAGGAAATTTTACTGGATCAAATACTTGAATTGCACAAAATTGTCAACATTAGTGCGTCTTGTTTAACCTGTCCTTAATGCTGTAAGGTGAGCAATAACAGTCCACAGTAACGTTCTACATATAATAAAATATTTTGTTTCATATTTTGATATAGGTTGTGTGTTTTTAATTTAATGTGCAATTATGCAAACGTCTTATTCAACGGCTCCATCGCACCTTCCAGGTTAACAAAGGTCAGAGGTTAAAGGATTATATAACAAATCAAATGACTACCATTCCAGTCCTGTCTTTAATAGTGATCAACTGATGCTGTGATGTGAGGCTGTCAGTCTATATCAATCTACTGGTAGCTCTGTGGATGAATTGCTATAACCTAATACATACATTGCCAAGTGTGCTGACATGCTTAAAAAAGACTTATGTACAAATGAAAACTTTTCCCTACTATATACGGATGGTAAAAATTTAATCGCTAATAATTTACAGTCAGCAAAAGAGACTGACAATAGCTAAAAGAACCGCCTTTCTCTGGCAGAGGCGTGAGAATCAATAGGCGAACAGATCGACTGTTATATTCAACATCTGCTACTCGAAGAAACAGACACGGAAGCCTTAGTACACGTGCCAAAATAACACATTACGTAACTAAATCATTCCTCAATCCACCGAATTAAAGTGTTAACGGACGCCAAATTGTAATAGCGTCTGTAGATTGACAAAATTGCGATTGGTTTTCACAATAATTTAGTTATCAGCAGTTTAATTTGTGATTAAAAAGTCTTGATTGGCAACTTTGTTTACTTCTGTAGAAATAATTTATATATTAACTTTAGCTTGATAATTAACTCACATATTTAATTTATCTACATCACGTATTTGTTTGTTAGTCTTTTACATGTTTCCGCCATTTAGTCCTCCTGTCTTTATCAGATAGTAGTGAAAACAAAAATTCAGTATGACCATTACGCAACCATTGACCTTCCTGTCAACTGATAACCAAGATAATTTGTTAAACCTTCGTATATCCGTGCTCGGTTTATTTAGGCTGTGATGATTAGTCTGACATCAATTACATTGTACCTATCGATAAGGGCAACCTAGATAAGTAATCTGAGAATACATGTACCGAGATTCTTGTTTACCTCTGTCTACCTCTTCCGCTACTCACTTAAACCGATTAACCTCAGCCCAAAAACAGATGTGATCATGTGCCTATATAACTACTGCGCAAAACGACCGATATCCGGTTATCAAAGGAGTAAAATGAGTTCCTAAACACGTTTCACTTGTAACGTCGGTCAGATGGCATAACGAGTTGTGTGACAGAGCATTCAGTGGAGTATTTACATACATTTAAATGATTGGGTTTTGATATAGGTTGTTTTATTGTAAGTAACTTAAGGCGTAATACAATTGCCACGTGACAGATGTATAGTTTCTGCGCTACAGCGTACAAGGAGTATAAAGTACAATCAGTAAAAGTGTTTTGTATTTGCCAAACATCCGGAAAATGATGTAGACAAGCCTTTTAGTATAGCCCGCGTAGTATACTCTATCGTATACTCAAAGAAATGGAAACCAAGTTTGCAAAGAAGTAAAGTATACTCGGAGAATCTTAGTGCTCACGAGGCAATAACTGGGCTAGTGTGTATCTATATCGTTATCTAGCTCCATTACTAACCTAACCACAGCGCGAATGCAAGAGTTGTGTGACCGGTAGCTGGTGTCATAGTACGTTAGTTCCAATATAAAGGTCAACTTGTCTTCCGAGTTTATATTAAGCTATATGCAAAAATCTACTTTTTTAATCGTAGATAACACCTACATATTTGATTTTGACATGGAAGTTATTATTATGACGAAGCTTAAGCGTTATAAGTCTTTAATGTGTTTCATTGCTGTTAAAATTGGTCGCAATTTACATGCGCAAGAACAATAATTATTAAAAAATGACAATGTACAGATTTATATTTTCATTTTCATTTTTTATTTTTTTTAATGGGGTTAAACGCCGTACTTAAGGTTAGTTTATTCATAAGACGGCTTTTCAGCCCAATGGGTGGCGGAAATCACTATGATCGATACGGGCAACACACCAGACATCACACAACATTTCCTGGACACGACAAGAAATCGGCTTCCTGCTGTCCCTTATTCCAGAGAGCACCAGGGCACAGGAAGCTCCCGCCAAATACCCGCCAGTTTATTTGGAAAGTTGTTTTAAGACGTTTAACTAAGATTAAAAAATATCAACAAAAAATATAACATTTCAACATAGGTGTGCTGACAATTTGTTTAGTCTATACGTTCGTTTGTATATGTCTACTGTTTTCATAAGCCAGGCCAGTGCAATGAAAGCGGCCAATATCTGATAGAAACCCCTCTGCTTTTTGCTAGCCTGTAAAATATGACTGTTACCAAAGTATCCGTCAATGGTCTCGACCTCTAGAACCAAATTCACGGAAACGCTTTTATCTGCATGGTCTGCAAGCTAGAATACTTTATACCTCCATGGCTAGCAATCCGGCAACTTTTAAACAGGTATCAGATATCTATAGAATTCTTTATTTAAACGCGTAGACGAAGAATATATTAGTGATGTGTTGACCGGATGTGAGAAGCCGTGAGAACTGGTGTATTTGACTTAGCATGATCTGCCACTGACCGAGTGATAATAAACAGTGCCTAAATGATCTAGGCGACATGAAGTTGTCCATTAGTTTTATGAGGAGACGTTATCGAGGCACTAGAGATACTCGCATCTGTCAGTGGGGTGGGCTTTGTCAAGCAAAGGGCTATGGGATCTCAAGTCAAGATCTATATATAAGCTAATGGAAATCAACGAAAGGATCATGAGAACTAAAGTACAGCCAAGTATAGGCGTTTAATTAACAAAAGCAGATGAACATCACCAAGCCATGTTATAGAAATATTACATACATTCTTGAAGATGATTTCACCCAACCCTTAAAAATGGTAGAACACTTTATTAAATAAATAAAGAAAAACAGTCCAGTTTCAAGCAGTTTTGAAACTGCTACAAACACATGGTGTGTATATAGAAATATATATATTTTGATGTAACTACTTTTCCCAAAAATGATATACTCAACTTTTCTGTTGTTTTCAATATTCTGTTGGAGTTGCATCAAGTATTTGCTAATCATAAACACAATGAAACAGTTTCGCTAGAAAGTAACCGTGAACAAAATGCTCCAATTGAAAGATTTAAACATTCTTCTCGACGAGAATCAACTTATTTGATTGGTGTTAAGAAAATAAATGGTCAATGCAAATTCGCGGATTCCGGTTTAATTTACTTTACTTAAGAGATTTGAAAGTGTATTGCATTG
>JAVFBZ010194463.1:0-14260 GCA_032466195.1 Katharina tunicata | reverse complement strand
AAGGCTTTATAGATTACAACTTCTGCTTTATTGTCGGTGCTACGTTTAATGTCTATTCTGACATAGACAAGAACATATCAACAACAAGTGACACGGCTATAACAAGGTAGATTTTACAAAGCTAAGTAATATGTTTAGTCATCTGCTTACATAGCATTCGTTTATTATTTTGTCCACAAAAGCTTTTGTACATATTTTTCACATGTTGATGTTATATGTCCGAGTAAACATTGAAACACGTCACCAAAACATAATACCAGTTCACCAATAACAGTTTATGCGTACGGTAATATTTTATAACACCCTGAATCGGCAGGTCGCTAATGACACCGACAATCAATAGCGGACCTCTGATCCTAATTTGGTTGATAGATTGGTTCTTAACGCCGTGCTCAAGGATATTTCGCTTATATGACGGCTCTTTATTAAAGGTACTATACCGCAGAATTTCGGTATGAACCTTTATCATAGTTTCATGAAACCCTACATTTTTCTATTCATAAAACTCATTCACAGTAGTTGTGAGAGATAAAAGTAAAAAAAAATGCGGTATTTTGAGGAGTTTCTTTGATATGCACAAATGACCTTTCGCGACCGTCTTCCTCGTGAGTATCAAACGCCAAAGCGAGTCATTGGAGTGATGCGGGCCCAATAGTCACTGGACCTTTGATCAGCTGAAGCACTTGTGATAATGTGTTCACGAAGTTTCCCGAGCCACGAAACCGCCTCGGTATAAGGCAGTGCTCATAAGACATCGTAATGCGGGTCGCATTATAGATTTTACAAACGCTATTATTATTTTAATACGGTATGTCGCACATTAGTGTGGTTGGTATTTTCTGAAAGCTTATACTTTGGGCCATACTTGAAAAAAATAGAAAACCGGGATTAATTCGTTTTAGTCGATTTTTGGCCAGGTCTGCGGTATAGTACCTTTAACGACTCTTAACACAACGATAAGATGTGTAGTCACTTTAGTGGATTTTATGTTGGAAAGATTATGTTCCTCGAGTGCTTAGTATGACAGCACGAATATAATCTGGAATGATACTGCCCTTAGCCAGAGGGCGTCTTAATTTGAACCTGATGTCATAAACATCTGCGTCTATATGGACTACCAAAGATAACGTTCTATCATCACAACATTACATAAACACCTAAAGACGATTCCACACGTGTGTGGGTTTTTAAAAGGGCGGTGCGGGATGCAATAAAATGAACATGCATATAAATGGAACTGCTTCTTGTGTCTATTTTTTCTGTTAACGTTTCTATTCAAACTACCTGTGGTGTACAATGAAGGCTTAATGTAGGTTCACTATAAACAGGAAGACGTCTATTAATGAACTATAACATGTATTTAACTGAACTTCATAAAATACAACAATGACAAACTCTCCTGGTAGCTCTCAAGATGTACTGTACATACTCGTTACCGATTGGTCAAAAACATTGTACCGTAGAACTACTAATTCCATACAAACCCACATTAAACATCGGACAATGTAAAAGTTCACTTATAATTTTCACGGCGACCATTTTACTGCACTTTAATGGTAAATGTACGAGCTCAAATATTACTGACCAATAAAATCTTCTTCTTAAGACATCTTCCTCATATTAACTACGTCACACGGTGATGATGGGTTAGTTGTAAGGCTTTACTAGATATACATACTTACAGGGGGAGAGAGATCTGTAGTTGTCAAAACGTACATGTCGCAGCTAACCTTTGTTGAGTTTTAAATCGTCCATTTATAAGAGCCAAACCCTGGAGCGTTTTTCGTTATTTTCGATCCGTTAAAAGTATACCAACTTATATTACTATTATAATAATGATAATAATTATTATTATTATATCTTGTTTCTTTCTCCGATTCAAAGAGATTTTACAAATATATATATATATATTTTATATTTTTTTATATTGTAAACATGTACGTGCCATACGCAAATCTGCTTAATACGTACAAATGATATCAATAAAGTTAAAATTAAAAAAAAGTATCAATGCCTGCTTGTTGGGTGGTAGGATGCAGCAATACCTTAGTTTGTCCGCCACAGAAGAGCATTTGCCGCGCCTCGTCTTGGACTTGGGTGCCACGCCCAAAATGTCGACTACCAGTGGTCGTTGACAGGGAAATCGTTTCTATTCCCCAGACATTAATAAGGATGGAACAATAATATTCCAATACCACATTTGAGTATGTTGCAGGGTTTCTGGAGCCACGACCCTCACTTTAACCCAACTTCAATCAATCAATTAATTACTGAAGGAATAACCAAAAACAACGCATACACCAATTTGATAAACAGACAGTGGGGCAGTCACTTACCAGCCAGAGTCAATCAACAATTCATACATCAATCCATTAATCAGCGAATCAGCAATCAATCGATCAATTACTCAAAGAAGTTAGATTCCCCTCAGTATAGATATTTCCTGAACAATCATCATAATGTGCTGTCAAAATAATGTTATTATATTATCGTTAAAGAGATATATAAATTTTTGAGAAAGAAAATGTTGCTTGACTCCACCAGGATTCAAACTTGGGTCTGGCTAGCAGGGCCAGCGCTCTAGCGGACTGAGCTATAGAGGCTGACGGTAGAACTAACACATTTTTATCCAGATAAAGGCTGCGAATGTTTCTCTACAGTAAACACGGACACAGGGACATTGAAAAAGTGTATTTTTTTTTTATCTAGATATTACCCACAAATGCCTTTGTTGTCTTCCGTTTTTCTGATAATCTCGTACTGGCATATATATATATATTTGTAAAAATGTAGAGAACGGAAAATGTTCTTGCCTCCACCGGGATTCGAACTCGGGCCTCTGGTTAGCAGGGCCAGCGCTATAACCATATATATACGAAAACAAGATTTCTGTACATATGAAGGAAGAAATCAAGCATAGGATAAAAACACATCTACTTTTAGCCCTATATAAACTTGATATATAGTTATTACTACCTACGTAATATCATTTGGGGAAATTGACACGTCGCTCGTATCGGCCTGGTAGAGTAGGATACGCGTTTTTATAATGTAAACTTAGAATAAACTGCAAGGTTTTAAATTTGATGCTAATAACCTAGTCTTTTGTATGGAGATTTCTGGCATACGTTTAACTAAATAATAAATATCAGATCTGCAGATAAAGGGACGTTACTCTTCTATTTTACATACTCAAGACATGAGTTCAGTCCCTTGAATAACACCTTCAATCCAAATTGATTAAAACCTTCGTCGGTATAGTCTACGTTACTTGATGTTTAGAAAAAGATTCAGTACTTCACAGGGGTTACCTGTAGTTCTTTTAAATGATATTTATCATTAGGATTTTGCATGATAAGACAAAATCCAAAATGATAAATAGCACCCATCAGAGTTCTTTTCAAAAGAACTAAGGTTAACTGGGGTTAATTTTCAACCATTGTATAGAATCTGAATGGTTTTCAACTGATGCTGACTGAAACGCATGGGTTGGGGCAGATCATTTATTATCTATTTTATTTCTTCACGTTGAATTTAAATTATGACAGGATTTCATCCGGCTCGTACAAGCCTTGTAGCAGTTTGATTTTTTTAAGCTGTTTTAATTTATGAATAAACTTCCAAATTTTTTAAAATCGAGGCAATCAGAATTTGTCGAAAATCTTATTTTGGGTGCGAAGCAGTAATTTGCTCGAGGACAATCGCGTCATTTATGGCAATTTACCGAACATCACTACATAAATTGGTGCTTTATGACCTAGCTAGGCGCGTCAACAAAAGCCACAACTAGCAGCATGTCGGCAATCTTCCGCCATTTCCGCACCGGTTATAACATCGACTGTGGAGCGGGTCATTTTAGGGAAGGGAAATAACTCGCATAGACCTTCTTACAACAGGTTAAAGGTAAAAGAAAAAGAAAAGCGTTCTATTTCAGTGTGATTTGAGTTACAAAAAGAGTTGGATTCGTCTGTTTTTATATAGGAATCCGCGAAGCGCTTCGGTTCGGTTTCGCTCATGCGCATAAAGCATCCAGCGATAAACATTACATGTTTTGATCAGTATTCCACGATTGGCATCCGAGGTGTATATTCTGGAGGCGAAAGGATCCCGAAGCAGCCAGAGCAAGTACCGGCATGAGCTAGCAGGGCTCACTGTGGAGAACAAAGATAAAATGTTTGCACCTTACCTCATATAAAGTGGCCAAAAATATGTCTTGAGTAAAGTTTAACATCTTATTGGTAATTGTTTTGGTCTCCTATCGACAGACGACTTGACTCTTACTGCATCATCATAATTTATGCGTAAAAAGTAATGTGATCCCATTTACTAGCATTGTGGTCTCGCATGTTGCAATTCTAAGCGATAATTTTTCGAGCTACTGGAAACGGTAAGGTGAAACTCGGTGTAGCTCTTCCGTCTCCTCATTATCAAGAAAATGGTTACAGTTATCTGCAGTTACGCTAATACAAAGTCGTGCTATTCTTGTTCCACTTTGCCTATCTCCGATTCCTTCCGTCCCCTCCGATTATAGGCTTTTGTGTAATGACTGACCATTAGATGTATATTTACCGCTGCAGGCAATACTTGTATGTCTTGTAGATAAACTATAGGATAAGAAGTGCATTGTGCACAAATAAAAAACCGACATAAAGCAGGTAACAGCAAAGAAAATAAAGAAATAAAATTATAAATGCCGAGTCATTACATACAAGGTCCGTTACCGAAGTGAATCAATGGACCGTTTTATACAAATGCAAGCCGTGTGTATATTTCGGCGAAGGTTTTAATAAAATGAACCCAAAGGTGACTTAAAAATTCTAACTGGTATGACATATTCATTACAAACCTCTTGGTTGTGACTAGCTGTATAAACGGGTAGTAACGCCAAAATGTTGTCTAAAAAAAAAGGTATTAGATAAAATAAACAATATAATACATTGGGACAAGTTCATACTTTATAAGGGGAGACTATTCTACCAATCAAACAACAAAAGTTATTCCCCTTGACATTCTGTTGATGTCTCTGGCATGGTTAACATCACTTTGAACAATTTTAAAGATACTTCTACAGATTATTTTGTGGGAAAATATTCAATAAGTGACACATCACAAAAAGTATAACGTTTAGGCTTTGTAAACTGTGTAGAATAATGTGATACGTCCGCCATCGACTCAGATACAGCAGCTCGTCGGGACGAGCCTGTGTCCAAAAACAAACCGGAAACTCGATGGAAAGAGTTTATCCGTTTAATACGTTGTTTGTTTTCTTTATTGTATTAGGGTTTTCAGCTATTGGTATACACCACATGATTCTACATGCAATTATAAAGTAATTGATCAAGTAATGTCTCACGTCGAAATAATTAATAACCAAGGCCAGTTCTGCGGGTTCCGCAACATATTTGATGACAATGGTGGTTCGTAACTAACAAAAGGCTGCCCAAAGTAACACAATAAATAAAACAGGGACGCTGTATTTTCTTCAAAGGATATTTCCCACCATTTCGTTTTTCAGACCCTAAACATTTATTCTGTAGGCCTGACTTCCAAAAATCTGCTTCTGAAAATGAAATAATTTCATTAATGAGCCGAAAGAATAAAATACTTACGTCTTCTGTGGATCGAATCTTGGCTCAAACGGCAATAACTCTACCGGCTAGGATTGGTAATACATAAGCAGAATGCTCGTCAAGGTAAAAGCTTAGAAAACAACATATTTATATCAAAAATAATCTCTGTAAAACACACGAACACATGGGCATGGGGTTGGCTGCCAAAGCTGTATGAACTAAATTCCATTATTGTATGACGTGACATATACGTCACAACATAAAGTACTTTTTACCGTCGTCATTTAAAACAGGTTTAAGTTCTGAAAAACCTCGCCCTTGGCTCAGAAATAAACCATCGCTCCTATCGTCACCATGTTGATGAGCATTGTCAGCTAAACCGTACCCTGTTGGTGACAGGATATGAGCTTTCTTTACAAGCAAACATAACTCGTTTAAGATTTTATGAATGGAGTAATTGAGACAAGCTGACATATGATGAACTTGGTGAGAAAACAGGCAAGTCCAATAATGCACAGAAAGGATAGAGAGATACATAATTATATTCTGAAGGGTTCGAACACCTCAGTATAAACAATAGTCATGCGGTTATTGCATTTGTATAAAACGGCCGATTGATTCACTTCAGTGACGAACCATGTCCAGCACCTTGACAAGGCATTTTGAATATAGCTGTGAAGGTCATAGCGAGGCTGCTGACGCTTGACCTGATTAATCGACTGATGAAGGAATTTAAACTCTTTCACGTGACTTGATTCTCTTTGTAATGGTCATTTCGACCTAGAGTTATACTAAATAGCTCTATTCTATTTCTTCATTTTCTTCGCTTTTACGTGCTCTATGTCGATTTTTATAAGCGCGGAATGCACTTGATGTCCTATAGGACACGTTTACTTAAATGCAATAACGGTAAATATACCTACACGCAGCGGTAAATATACCGCTAATGGGCTAAATATGGCCTGTCATTACAGGCTAAAGCCGATAATCGGAGGGTACGGAAGGTACCGGAGACAGGTGATGTTGAACTAGAATGACGATTATCAGTGTAAACTCTATTTCTGGTAACAGCCTAAAATTTTATGTATGTTTTTTAGGTAAGAACTTTAGTGTAATACACATATATGCCTATATATACTTCTTGTTTGCAAATCCCTTTTCGGTATCGGAAACTAAACATTGTCAAAACCAGTTAATTCCTAGGTAATTATTCCTGACAAATATTTACTTACACCAAAACATGTTTTCAATTCACGAAATGCATGTACTTGTCAGTGCTGTAGCTTAAATGACCTACTTTAAGGCATGTAACTGATATAAATATGACTTTCGGATTATACAAATATGGCGCAGAGATCGATAACAAAAACAAGTCTTCCTCATGTCACAAGTTATTTTTCCGTGTCAGTTATTGGGCTTATCGACTAGCCGAAAATCTGTATATGGTGATGTTTTAGGGTGTAATGAAGTCGATACGAAGGCCTAGGATCAGTCCGGAAGTTAGCTCTTAGCCAAACAATGAAATTCGCTGCCAACTTTCCTAAAGTTTCCCGCGAGGCACGTCTCCGTTATAAAGAGTAAAATAACATTAGCCGAGATCAATGTGTTTCCAGATATCGTGACTACTGAAAGTTTGTGGTACATCTCATAATACACCACTCATGAGAACTGAGGGAAATATCAATACAACAGAATTGACCGCGGAATACAAGACCTGGCTGTATAACAGTTTTGGGAAAAGCACGTTGCTTTGCTCTGACTTAAAGCCTTCCAAGAAAGAAAAATCAGTAACACACAGCAGATGAAACATAGCTTTCAAACCAAAAGTCTGCAAAACAAACCCCTTAAGAAACCTGGGGAAGATGACAAAAACTTTATTCACACAGTTGAAAAAAGTTTCGTGTCTTTGTTGAAGTAGTCATGTTAGTAACGTATATGTATGGTGAAGATATAATTCATATTAATTGCCTTTTCTGCATAGGGACTGTAAGTAACGTTATCTGATGAAAGAGTTTTCACGAGATTCAGCCCAGTTCCGGACGCTTATTTTGTTCAGGTTATAAATTATCACGGCTCAAGTTAAATACATAACAAGTGTCCCGCCAAGTTACTTACTAAATACACTCTAAGCAACAGAAAGTATAGTCTTTAAAACATACATCCAGATGTTCAAGGATGTACCCAGATGTCATGTAGATTCGAACAAAAGTTACAGGGTCCATTATTCAGAAATCGATTATTTCCACTCATCCGTTTCGGATAATACTCGAGTAGTGTAACTCCGACAGAAGTCACATAATTTAGGCTCTGTTTTTGCAATCACCGTGAGCATTATGGGGATAAATTGTTATTTCTATATTATTACCATCATTCAATACTCTAGAGTTTCGAAAGTCTGCTTGCCAGGATAAGAAAAATAGTTAAGATAAGAAGATCCCAACCAATCCACGCATTCTCTTCCAAATTTTCGAAAGTCTCCCGGGGCACGCCTTCCTTCAGCAAGATTGATATAATATTAGTCGAGCTTCCAGAAATTGTGACATCTGAAGGTTAGTTACGCACCTTCTTATCTAGTATTCCTGACTACTGATAAGAACTGAGAGAAATATAAATAAAACAGAACCGGCTTGAGGTTAACAAGCTAGACTTAAGAAGCCTTGGAGAAAGCACGTACCCTGTTGGCTTATCGTCTTAGGTAAAACAATTGCCACTCTGCGTTAGGTCTGCAATCTTATCAATGAAACATAACTGGGAGTGAAACATAATTACTTAATGTTCGACAAGTTCGACCAAACAAAGGACTTTCTCAAAATTGATATGTAGAATTCTTTCAATATCTGTCGACTTTAAAAAAAGGACATGAATCTAAAACTTACGAAAAAAAAAAAACCAACAGTAAAAACACACACTGACACAAACTCAAACACAAACAAATGCACATATACACACACACACAGAAGAAGAAGAAAAAATGCTGATACCATTATCAAGTTAGGAACATTTCAAAGGTTACACGTCAGGGGCGTGTTGGTTCTAAAATAGTTAAATAACATGAGCTCACTGAGATCATTGAGTTCCTAGAAATCGTGACATATTAAAACTTGTACGTCACCTAACGCAATCTAGTATTACTCAGTTTAATTCAACTAAGCAACACCAATTAGTCTTTAACAGTTAGCCGTTTCAAACTATAATTCACTAATGAGTCTCAGTACATGATTCTCAATTTAATCACCAATTGATTATTGGTTACATATAGTGCTCACGTTTCGCTGATCACTTTCCAGTTTCATAAGTTAATGTAGGCTATTTTGCAGTTTCATCAGTTGATGTACGATATTTTGCAGTTTCATCGGTTGTAGGATATTTTAAATGTTGCCTTGACTTTCGCTTTCTCCACCAGGTATGACGTTCAATTGCGTTAGGTCTTTACTCTGGACAACGATATTATGGCTTTAAATGGTTAGAAAAAAACAAACATACACTATTTACCAACTTGAAGCCACTCTATCGTGCAACTAATCATACATTAAATAAGAACAAAATACACAAAATGAAATAATACCGGTTATCACTTTGATATAATCCAAAAGCAATCAGAAGGAAGGTAATTTTGAAATAAAAAAGCGAGTGTTTGCATCTGTTATAAAAGTTATGACAACGAAAGAGTTTTAGTGGATATAATTACCTCATTTAAATACCAGGATTTCCCTCTTGGCAATAAATGACATTTTTTAAGAAAGCACTTCAATAAAATCGTTTTTTAGATGTTATTATATTTCGTGAAATATCGCCTTGTCCCTCCAGACTTAATATCCATCTTGTCAACACCAAAACCAATTTATTTTACAAAGGTTAAAGAGCCCACAAGTCTGTGGCATCTTTTTTTATTATCCACAAGTCCAATCGCTCTATTCAGTCCTGAAGCATGAGTAAGGACAACGCCCAGATGTACATACTTGCACGACGGAAACTTTTCCTGAAGGATTTTTGCTATAAAAAATTCGCTAGTTATACTGTGAGCCTCTGTAGCTCAGTCGGTTAGAGCGTTGGCCCTGATAGCAAGAAACCCGAGTTCGAATCCCGGTGGAGGCAACTAATATTTTCTTTCTCTACATTTATACAAAAATATATAAAGTATAGGTTTATGTTAAACTTTGTTATATTTTTACATGTGGCATTTTAGCACAGTTGAGTAAAGATTCAGAAGTTTCCAAATCATCGATCTATATTTAAATATTAATTTGTAACCTTTCAAAAATTGTAATATATCGCACAGATATTTCAGGAAGCTCTGATGACTCCAGATGTAAACAGAGCTGGCCCGCATGTTTAAGACACTACACAGGGAAGATAGCCTTTCCCTGTCTACAAGTCATTTGATTACCTTTTCCCAAGAGGAATTTGGATGAAAGTGAATGTACATTTGATAACATTGAGATTGATACAGACATGGGCACGTCATCCGTCTGCTAGAACCGTTCTACAAGGCCAAATATTTGTATAACTGATAATTTTACTACCACATACTAACAGTTGTACGTAACTCACTTTGCATATGTGTGCATATAGTATATAGTTGTATTAGTATTATCGTATTTCGTTCACACTAAATATTGTTAAATATCAATTTTGCTGGTATTTCCTTCCTATCGGTCAATTCCATTAGTTTATTATTGGGAATTGTATCGTATCACTTAATTTAATTGCTTCTTGTTGAACTTTGTACAAGAAGGAATGAAAGAAGGAATTGAGAATAAACAAAGAAGAAAAAACACAATCTAAATTGATGTAATTTGTGCCAACTGTTTGAAATATTTTTCCCAAACAACATAACGGCAATCTACTGAATAATGGCCAACCCCTTTTCGAAACAAGCGGGCATATTCTGCCCTTATACTTGAAGGAACAATAATACCGAAAAGCTAAATCGATGGCCATTGAAAATAACATAACTTTTGGGCTTCTGTAGGCCGTACTAAGGACTGGTCAACAAAATATCACTGACATTGTTGGCCTGAGCTTAAATCGTGCCCTTAATACGTTTGTTGGAGAAAGACTAAGCCAACAGTCTTATCTTCATCCGGCTACATTATTTGTTAATTAAATTTTTTGTTATCTATATCTCTTGATTCAGCGTTTGTGTCTTAACATTACGCATGTAATTTATAACTTACGGGACATAGATAAATGTATATACTCACATAAGAGGAAGCCATATCAGATGCGATGAACATAATAA
Organism: Katharina tunicata; assembly: GCA_032466195.1. NCBI lineage: Eukaryota > Metazoa > Mollusca > Polyplacophora > Chitonida > Mopaliidae > Katharina > Katharina tunicata. Next base: position 3,448 of record JAVFBZ010194463.1, on the reverse strand, counting down.
CTCTTATATATTTTTGGCAAAAAATAAATTGTCCTGTTCTACACAGTTTCGTGCGTGTCCGATTAGGTGCACATATCGATTGGTAGGCATAAATTTATTTACATTTATTGACAATTCTTTTCCTAAAAAAAAAATATCTAAGCTTTAATCGAAAGCAAGTCCTAGCCAATCAATGAACTACGCGTCCTAAATTTCCCTGCGAGACCCAACTTAATTTAACAAGAGTTAACTAACATAAGCCGAGATCACTGAGTTCCAAAAATTGTGACTTCTCAAAGATCGTACATCTCCTGATACACTACTGATGGGAACTGAGAAAATTATAGATATCATTGAACCGACAGGGAAATCATAGGATAGACAGTTTACAAGTCTTGGGGAAATAAGCTAGCGTACCTCTGCTCTGAGTACGTTAATTGGAAAACAAATTACATTTCAGCCTTCCAGGATTGGTCGGTTAAAATAAATGTTTGACGAACAGATTGCAACGTAACACCGAACGGCATCTCACTCTTTGAACTGCCATAAGGGTCGCTTTGACCTACGATATTTCGTTTTCCAGGCAACGACGTCATAAGTGGAAGGCTGTCAATCTGATATTGATAACTCTTCTACAAGGTCACGCCAAAACACTTACATTCATTGTTGAGAATCCGTAAGTAAGCACTACATTTGAGGAAGAAAGCTCAACTTTTTAAGAAGAAACCCTGGCCCCTAATATTTACCTCGGCTGAAGTTAACTATTGTTTAAATGCCCAAAATAATAATTCAGATTATCCCATTGTCTAATCTATTATCTTGCCAATTTTTATTTAACCCTTTTCATAGAATTTCGAAGAATAACATTTCGAGCAAAGTCCATTGTAAGAACAAGTCTTCTTACCATTTACGTTTATAAAAAATCATATCAGGCAGAGCACTTGACGAATGTTATTAATTCTGAGTAAATCAGCATACAACATATTGAATTTAGCTCAAATTTAATATTGACCGAACTTGCTTCCGTAGAAGTACAATAAACCCTCATTTTATTCTTAACAGGGTTTGTTTTCAATTAGCATATTTTTAACTGATGATGACATAATAAATCCGAAATATATTATTGATATACCAACATGACTTCCTTGGTCCTAGATTCTCTGTTCCTTAAAACTGATATGTGGACACGACTTGGTATAACTTTTGATTTAGATACGTTTTACAGATTGGTTATTTTATGTAACTTACGTTTAATTTACTCGTTCTTTTATGTAAGCTACGTTCTACAGACTTGTTCTTTTATGTAAGCTACGTTTTACAGACTGGTTCTTTTATGTAAGTTACTGTTTTATAAAATGGTTCTTTTATGTAAGTTATGTTTTATAAACTGGTTCTTTTATGTAAGTTACTGTTTTATCAACTGGTTCTTTTATGTAAGTTACTGTTTTATAAAATGGTTCTTTTATGTAAGTTAAGTTTTATAGACTGGTTCTTTTATGTAGTTAACGTTTTACAGACTAATGTAAGTTAAGTTTTATGGACTGGTTCTTTTATGTAAGTTATTTATAATCTTGAGTATTAATACAATGTTACGTCTTTTTGTATCGTTGGATGCAAAACTTTTACATGCCACGGCAATGGACATTCGTTGATCCTAAATGATTTGAAGTTAGTCTTTAATCAATGAAGACAAACTCCCGGAAAACACAATGGCCAACCAGGAACACCCGGCTGTAAATGAAGCCATATGCCCTGAGTTCAGACAGATGTATCTCACAATCGAACAACAATAAACGGTCAATAAGTTGGTACCTTATTGCCAAACCATTGGCGACCAACATCTCACATTAGAAACAAACCCTGGAGGCAGTTATAACTCTTTGGACAGATAGCAATAGGATACAGGTTTAATTATTTATACAAGCTGTCATTCCGGGAACTGTTAACCTCTAAATGCACTTCTACGGAAGCAAGTACGGGCAATATTGTAACAATTCATAGTTTGAGAATCAAAGGAGACGGATGGCATAATATCACGTTCCTGGATGTCATTCCACAGCTGTTCCCGGAATAGTATCTCCGTAGTGCATTCATAATTGCAGCGTTTCCTGGCTGTATCTACGGAAATCTACACAGGCCTCATAGACAAAACGGAAACGGTGGTTGTAGCTATGGAATAATTTGAAGGAAGTTACTAGTAACTCTATTTATTACTTTTGGGTTTGTCTGAGGATATTGATTGGTTGTTTAATTATGTGACATGTTATATAACAGTTCTGTGAAAATAATCGGTGTGCTTTGGTTAACAAAATTGCACACACAATGAATAATGCAGAGTCTGTATATAAGTTAAGGGTCTAACTTGTCGTTGGCTGTGGGGATCGCAGTTCGTTTGATTTATTCTAAAGAGCAATTAAAGTCTGATCGCATCAAAATAAAGGGAACAAAACAAAGAGAACCAAATCAATGACCTACTCTCCTAATTTTACTGAGATCCCCGTGTGAGGCACGTCTTTATTCTACAGGAGTTAAATAACATTAGGTAGTATCATTGTGCTTCCAGAAATCGTGACATTTTTTAACACAACTGATAAGAACCGGGAGAGAGATATTGATACAACGGAATTGGGTGGGGTTTATCTGGCTATACGTTTTCTCCGTATCAGCTAAGGCAATATGTCGATAGCGTTTAGGTCTTTTCTTCGAACACAGTCATCTTCCGTTTGTAGCTGATGGACAAACCCACATCGCCTGGGACTGAACTCGCGAACCCAGAGGCGTGGGAGAAGTGTGGACCGGAGGCAAAAATTCAAATGTTTCTGAACCACTTATGTAGAATGGTCGGAATATATTTATACAGGCTAACTTAAAAACGAAAGCCTAAGGTGTACCCAGGAGTAAACCTTTTTCCAATCAATAAAGTTTGCAGGCAATTGTCCTGACGTTTTCTGTCAGTCACGTCTTCATTAAACAATAGTTATATACCGGTGGCCGAGACCACCTCCAGAATTGAGAACATCCCCAAACACAACTGATTGGATCTGAGGGAATTCACGACTGAAGAGAAGTCAAATACTTCCCAACTAGATTCACAGCTATTTTCCTGTCTGATACATGATTGACAAGATAACGTTTTCAGATATAACCATACATGGAAATGACGTGGTCAATGCACAGTTATTCTACACAAGGTAAAACATGACACATATTTGTATCAACATCATTTCGAATCAGGTCTTTATGAATTGCATTACAACTAAGGATATATTAAACATTTTCTATCGACCGGTCTGATTGTATGGGTACGGAGTTAATTTTAACGCGCAATTTATAGGACGGTATCGGAGACGGTGAAAACTAGCTTTTAACCACTCGGTGTGGGTTGGTGCAAATTGCACTGAAGTCTTCCGTGAGACACGTTCTCGCTCGACAGGATTTAAATAACACCACTTGGTATCATTGATTATTC
>JAVFBZ010194452.1:0-14260 GCA_032466195.1 Katharina tunicata | reverse complement strand
AGCGACATTTAGAAGCTGATTACATAGCACAAACATGACGACTAAGATGGATTTTTCAACTTCTGGGTATATTGCTTACCAATTTTTCCCAGAAGTTGAAAATCCATTCTAGTCGTCGTGTTTGTGTTATCTTTAATATGTCTTAAAAAATTGTTTAATTACTTTGTTCATAATATTTGTCTCGGTTAGCTATGAACCTAAAGGTGTGCAATTATGACTCATTCCCTCTCTTATTCTTTTTACATTTTTTAATTTAAATGCAGACTTGCATATTGCATATTGGTTATGCAGTCTAGACGGATCATGAAGTCGCACGACGAAGAAATCAACCCAGTGTATTGCGCCATACCCACATCTAAGTTGTCCAATCATGTACGCTGCTTTTTATTTTGTGTTTTTTTATTCATTGTTAAATTTTAAACCAGTTTATTAGACGGAAACCAATCAAAACGACTCAATGCATCAGACAAGGCACCACCTAACGAACAATAATGCAACAATTCGGCCCCTGAGCTCAGAGAACACCAGGGTGACTAAGGTACGGGAAACTCTCGCCGACCACCTTCTTTTATGTCTGGATCAGTTCCCACACGAGAGACTCTCTTGCCAGAATAGATGCCGGTTTAAGCGATATAACATTGACATGTTTATTTGTGTGATTATGCCTTGGTCCCTTATGACCATTACTTCCAATCTGTCTCATACATCGCACAACATGATGAACTTATCGGACTAGCCATAATAATACTAGGTGAGTCATAAACTGTTTGTATAAGGCCTTAATATCCGCAAGCCTGAATGGGAAATTATAGCTGCATGTACTGCAATCCGGGGAATGTAATAAATATCACTTAGGTTAGGCAGAATTTAAGGAACATCATATTTTATTGCAATTTCATTAATATTTGCAATTTATATTATAAGCTTTTCATTTTCTTACTTTGTCTGATTAGATTGTCATTTTGAAGTAAATCAGTTTAAATATTAATTCTAAGGTCAATGAAAGTTATGGAAACCAGAATGTAGGATATCGTTTCTATGGTGCTGGTTAGCTAATTACACAACACACCGAAGTTGGTAAATAGTAAATTTCACAATAGATTGTATTTCAACCGAAAGCTATTCAATTATCAAAGTTTTAAAAAAATTAAAGAAACATTCAGTAATCTACTTCGGTAAACTACTGTTTGTATTCAAATCTTGGCGATATATTTAAACCCACCCATGCAAACAATTGTTTATCGAATGCTATGTATCGCCGACCAAATATAACATATGATTACATGTACATATATGACTTGGTAATTATACCATATTTTCTGATAATGTATTGGCTGAAACATACCACGTGATCAAGGTGTAACCAGCAGTGTAGACTTGAGTTTTATAAATATTGCTTTAAACCTAGCACAAACTGCTATTCCGTTTTAATTTTTGATTTGACTGGTGTAATTATACCATATTTTCTGATTCTATATTAAGTGAAGTGTATCACGTGATCAATGTGTAACCAGCAGTGTAGACTCTATTTGTATTACTCTTGTTGTAAACCTGAGTCCAAAATTTCGACCGATCACAGACTGCTATTCCGTTTTTTACTTTGATTTGACCTGAGTAAATATAGCATATTTCTGATTCTGTATTAGTTGAAATGTAACACGTGATCAAAGTGTAACCAGCATTGTAGAATTGATGTGCATGAATGTTCTTAACCTGATCCCCAAATTTCGATCAATCACCCACGGCTATTCCGTTTTCACCTTTGACATGACTTGTATCAAAGATATCATCTGTTTTAATGTCAACTTTGTCACAAAAGTGATTTGTTACTGGGATATCCGTTGATAAGGTACATGTATACTAATTAAATGATCGTCATATAATAAAACAATCCAGGTATTTTAATTCGGCATGTACAGTCTTACACAGACCCCCAGTAGTCGTAAAAACCTCGACCTCTTGCCTCAGTCTGTATCAATTGCTGTGGGTCTGCATGACTCAACATAGACTTGAACAAAAGAACATAACTGAATAATGTGCCATGTTCAGAATCCACGCAAGCTGGCTCAATAGCAACATTTTCTTAGATTTATAGACATACTAGACAATAATTATGTGGGTTCCAACTATTTTATTTTTCAAGCGACGTTTCGGTACAGATAATAGCACCGTTCGTTGTCAAGCATAGTGACCAATCAGGTAAATTACAGGGATGTACAACTGTTACAACAACAAAAACCAAAAAAGTGTGGGACAATTTATGATTAAAGATACAAGCATTTAGAGTAATTTTACAAAATGGATTTAGTTATCAAATTTTTAGGGGATAATAAAGACATGGCCTCTGTTAATTTGTTGGTTTCCGTCTTTTTTATTTATTTGTATGGTTTCTTTTAGTTTCCTGGTGATCATATGTTACGATTGTTACCATGTATTTTATTTTTTTCCTTTCAAATGTATAGTCAACGTGAGCTTGTTAGTTGTCGAATTTTCATAGTAGTCCTGTTGTTTTACTGACGCCATGTGTTCATTTATTCTGCATTTAACTGGTATGGATGTTTCACAAATATATTTTTATTGCAGAAGGATTTAATAATGGGAAAATATAACTATTAGGCGGCGAATACACGGATGAGAGAGAAAGTCGTTTCCCATTGGCACTGTGAGGGTTGGGCCACTTCTGAAAATAGTGTCAATATTTAACTTTTCTTATAGAATTCTGCTCATTTGGTAGCTTTGCTTTCGAATGAATGGCATGGTTATTCGGATTGTGAGATATTATAGGTTTATAGACCTTTGAATAAAATTGTCTTCGGTGTAAACGAACGAAAAAGTCTCTCCATCATCCAATGCCGCAACCCTTGGGAATATGCCGATGGGGATCCTCAAACATTTCTTCAGGAAGAAGTGACTTACCTTGAATTATAGCCATCTGCGTGTTATACGCCACATTCTAATATTACAACAATACAAGACATCCCAGACGTCTTTGATGCTGATAATATATTTAGGCTTTATTATGCCATCATCATCAGTTAAACATATGCCAAATTATGCATAACTGATGATGGCATCATAGATCCGAAATATATTATCTATACGGACATGACGTCCTTGTTCGGAGTTTTCCTGATTCTTTGTTTCTCTAAACAGATCTGTGGAACTACTGGCTATTCGAAATGTTTTATCATGAACATAATTACATTTATTCCGGTATCCAATATTCAATTTATTTTAATGTACCTTATCTAATATACTGTCATATTTCTGAGAGAATATCGAAACGAATTGAACACACATGTATCATCTATTTGAGTCGCATTTGAATGCAGAGACGATATTTATATTACCATCTGTCCCAAAGCAACCACTAATCTGAACCTATGACGCTGCATGTTGTATCATCGAAGAATTCAAAAATTTCCGTAAGGGAAACACACCAGAAGACACGAGATGAAATTAGATTCGGCCACCTTGGTGTTAAAACATGCCCAATTATTGAAAGAAACTCCGGATGTCAATATGAATTTTGCAAAGCATATTTGAACTTACAATGTATATCCAGTGTATAATCATGCGCTGTTTTCCTTTTCACGTTATATATCCAGTGATAATGTATAGATTTATTCGGCCTTAAATTTATCTCAATTGCCGTTGGGGGTTTATTGGTCAATGGACAAAAATAAGAATTTAAATAATAACTGAGGAAGTTAAACGGTTAAGTTTTACATCAGTGTGTGTTTTATGTGTTGTTGATTATTTGTTCACCACAAAGTCTGACATTTTGTTGCAGAGTAAATCCGCAGGGAAACTGAAAGGTTCCTGTTACGATATTTGTAATTATTGGGTCACTAAAGGTAAAAACGTTAAACATGCTACAGATTTGTGTGCAAGAAGTCTTTCAGAGAAACTCCAATACGAAATCGTTGTCAGCCTTGTAGAGACAGATTCCCTTTTTTCCCACGTGAGCTATGGAGAAAGAAATGTCTTTATCACGAACACAGGAAACTACACGCAAAATAGCAAACATCCAGGTTGAGTGAAGCCCATCTGGGGAACGCAATTTAGGAATCGTTCACGTATTGTATCATCAATTATCCCATGTTATCATATCCGGTACAAATCTTATTTGATGATTATCCCATGGCTGCAAAGATTCAATATTAGCTTCATTATAACAGGTATATTTACAAACAACGATGGGGTTTCGGCAGAAATAAACTGCTACATGTAGGTGTTATTGCAATGAAGTAGGACATATTATCCGCAGCTACTTTAACACAACCGGTTTACTGTTTTCTAGCTACAGAACAGTGCCATGCTAAAACATTGTAATTCCCGCATCGCCCTGTCTAGTTGTATAGTGTCTTATTATTAAATGTAATGCTTGCAAATGTTGTTTTTTTATTTCGTATTAAGATTGTTGTCAAGTTTTGTGTGTTTATTTTTATTTAAATGTTTGATGTATATAGGATCTATGTAGAGACAGACTGATACATTTTCAATTTTTATTGACAAATTGTTGTTATTTAGAATATCTTTCTGTAAATTTATAATGTCAGCTTTATATCTGTGTATCTGTATATTCTTTGTTACCTGCCCATAAGTGGGCCAATTTGCCTGTGTGGTTGAATTCAATAAAATAAAATAAAACTGATTAGATTAATGCATGGTAAGAAAACCTTAGAAAACGTTAGATAAATTAGAAACGTTAGAAAACGCCAGCGATGTTGACGCAAAAGGGAAAACTGCCTCTTGACGAAATAAATTCTCCAGAGGATTTAAAATAATATACGCCTTACTCGACAAACTATTATCTGAAATCAGGTATTGATAATAGCGTGTGGGATAACCTTGCTTGATATTACATCTATGTTATTTTTTCTCTTCTCCCGAAACAGACAGTTGCTGCTCCTTCTTAGATGCCGTTTGCATTTATACAACGCGTAATAAATCCAGTAAGGCTTTTTTGAAGACAAGATAATTAGTTTATTTAATTATAAATTGATTTATACCAACGTTTTGATAGTTTTGTTTCTGAATAGTTATCAAATGTGTTTTTACTATGAATGTAAAAGTTGTACTGGTGAAAATATTAAGATAATAGTGTAGTGTATTTGAATACAGCCAAAATAATTTGGGCATTTTTTTTTCAAATGTAGTTTACAGCGGGATTTTACCTGAACCCTGATCAGCTGTGTTTATGAGTCATGTGACATGTTGTCTCTGTGGTGTAATCTATAGTCCGGATGAGAGGGAAGACGGCATCATTGGTAAAGCCTGTTTTGGATTAAGTTATATGAGTTGCATGAAAGTGGAAAGTCTCCGTTGGAAATGTTATTGAATAAAAGCATTAAACTGCAAGTAAATTCACGCGGGACTACATTTCTTTGGAAATTGGATTCCACATATTTCGCCTTTTAAGATTGCAAAGGCAAACTAAGCACTTACCTCGGGACGGTTCGTAATGACGCTAATTATAATTTACAACAACATTACTTGGAGGCCGTATATTTATGTGTCATGTTGCATATGTTGTGTAATTTATAGTCCGGATGAGAGGAAATACGGCTTTATTGGTGAAGCTTGTTTTGGAGTAAGTTATATGAGCTGCATGAAAATGGAAATTCTCAGTTGGAAATGTTATTGAAGAAAAGCATTCAACTGCAAGTAAATACACGCAGGAGTACATTTATTTGGAAATTGGATTCCACATTGTTTAGGCACACCTATCAATTATCTCGGCACTGCACGTAATGACGGTAATTATATTTTAATTATATATCGCAAGGTCTGTATTTTTTAATTAAAGTCAATGGGTCATCAGGCATTTGAATTAACGCATACAAAGTGTTTAGAAAGTGGGACGGTGCCGAGTGCTACCTCTGATCTAGTGCTCTCTGAAATTATGGGCATCACGAATCCTTTTTGTTTGATACGTTTTGTTCTGCGTCCTGTTCTTTTATAACATCTGTGCGGCATTTGAATCCAACCGGTCAAACAAACAACACATGTGCGGCTTATAACCCCAACCAGTCAAACAGACAACACATGTAAGGAGAAATAAATTGCCTTATCTGATGAACGATATTATATTTTGTCTTAAACCATTAAATTCAGAAATCCTCATTGTATTTTCGTTTCCTTTGTTAGACAACTATCCTTCTGTCTAAATTGATCAAACAGTTTGATGAATAGCTAATTCTGAACTGAACACATGCGCTTTATTTACAATTAAAAATGTTAAAATCACAGTTTGGAAATTTGTACAGTTGTTTCATGTACGGATTTTTAACCACCTGCAAATTGACCAATCAAGTCTCAAATAATTTGGTTGATGGAAAATAATGTAATATATCTGGGTTGATTTGTATTATTTTCATTTGATTTGCATAGTTAGTTGCAATCAATCTGAATAGAATTAAATTACACTTCCATCTTTATAAAAAAAATATTTATCAAGTTGTTTAAAACTCCCTTGACAAGATTATATCTTCCAGAGAGAAGTGGATTCAATTCTCCACTTAAAAATGTGTACAGCAACTGATATTTCTGTATCCTACAGTGTTTTGGTATGGTAAACATAGCGCAATTCTTGTCCTTTGAGCATGTTATGTTACTGATATAACGACAAAGACACTGGGCTATTTTTTGTGTCGTTTAAAAAGTGGCCTTTAACAGTATTTTCGTTTTTTTATAACACTCTCTGATACTGAACAGATTCCAGTTCAGAAAATGTTGCAGGCTGATACCCATTGCGGCAATCAAACCTACGACCCTAAGAGTCAGGCTCCGAGTCGCCAGCAGAAAATGCCTTGTGCAGAAGGTCCGATAGCTGAGTGGTTTAGGTGGCCAACATTTACTGCTAACGATTCGGTGCCTCACTCTGTGGGCCGTGGGTCCGATTCCCGCAAGGCAAAATTGTCTGAGCTAGCATCTGTTCAGTATCAGATATTGTTATCAAAGAAACAAGAAAATACTCACAAAGACACTGTCGAAATGGCCTATCATTTTTATTCTGTCTATTTTATTCATTAAATACCAGCTAACACACACACACGTTTATATTTTTCTGTCTGATTTCTGAACGACACTTTAAGATCTGTTGGTTTCTGTGGTACAGATTTTGATGAATTTTAATCAAGTGGGCTTTCAAAAAATAGTTTTGTGTCATTTGGGCAGTCTGTCTTTATCAATAAGTACGATACAACACACAGCCATAAAATCATAATTGATGATCCTTGCCTATCTTTGATTGGATGGACGAAGTCACAATGGTTTGGTATTGTTTTGAAAACTCTGGGTAGAATGAAACAGCCTAATGCTATTTAGTACTTCATTCGACTGTGAGGTGACTGACTTATTTGCAATGCATGGTTGAATTTGTTCCATCGGGTTTCCTATATCGGCTATTATCGAATTATTTATTCTGACACGGGCTAACCGTTAAACGATCCTTATCCTTATTAGATCTTCATTCATGTTACCATCCGTGTATGCTTTATTAATGCTTTATGACGTCAGTATAAAAGACTCGCAGGAATATTCCATTGATATGTAAGGTGTAAACTTGTGCAGTTGTGTCACGGCACAGAATCGTAAAACAACATAATTGAACAATAATAAATCGATGTAGCGTTAAAATACTTAAAACCTATCTGAATTAGAAGTTATGTACTGCATTTTGTAACAGGAAGCTTGTTTGGAGTTCGTTCATGTTGTTATTTTAAATTACCACGGAAATAAATGGAAATCGACCTAGGTAATTATTTTATTGCAAGGTTTACAATGTTTCTTATCCCAAGAGAATACGAATATCAACAACAAATGGTCATTTCAGTAAATTCATTCTCGTAAAAATCACTTAAACAGGTACTACAGCTACGTTGGTTTGTAGAAATTTATTCAACCAAATTTCATAGTAAAACTTTAGCAGACCTTTATAGACAATATACCTTTTACCGAGTTTTGCTATTAATTCAGTCCTTTGTAATAAGAGAAATGATAAACTCATTGCATCGTCGATATGTTTTATCCACATGATACAGACAATATCGCATTGAATCATCAAGTTGAATTATCAAATGAACCACTCACCATATTTATGAAAACAAGTTTATACGAGATGAAAAAGTAATGGGTCATGGATAGCCAATTTCAATCAGAAGTTTTTGTAAAACGTTACCCGAAAATGTGAAATAACTACGAATGTAGAATGCACTTTTTATAGTAATTGAGCAGCACCGTGGATCAGTTGTATGCGCGTTGGACTGCAGAGTCTTTTAAACTGTACCTGGTGTCGGCTTGAGACTCCTTGTGGACCTTAAGTATATAAGGGAAGTTTTCCGGTGGCTGCAGATATCAAGGTGTGATTTTTACGAGTTTTTTGTCCCGTTTTGCCACAAAACACCGGTAACGCAAAGTCTATATAAAAGTGAAAATAAATATAAATAATCAAGTCAATAAGTTAATAAATAATCGTTACGTATTTCTGACACTATTTATCTCCAAATAGCAAATCAATGTACAGCTGCTCGATTTCAATGCCCTCTAAAGTTGAAAAGTCAATTTGTGAAATAAGATACTAAAAAATTATGTACACCTGATATCAACTAATAGCAATTTCGCTAACGTAGACTCCCGCTTGCTATATATGTGTTTTTATCTAGTCTATATCTACCACAATTTATTACATTTAATGTAAGGCAAAACCAATATTTTTTGTTTTGTGTTGCTAGTTATACTTTATTTTCATGAACCTTAAGCCAAGTGAAGAGTTATGGTTGCAGTTTGAGTTAAGTATTGGTAACTTTTTGCTAGACGATAAAAGGGTAAATTATTATCCGTATATGGAATACGTTTAAGAACGATTAAATGCTGGGCTGTTCCAATCCTCTAGATGCAGACTGTCATTTTTGTCTGACTGAACCAATGAGACGCAAATCTCACGGAGGAGAACGTTGCAAGCTGCGCGTAGAATAATAACTCACACCATCATTGAATCCAGTCCACCAGGGGATCTGCATATATGAAACAAGTTGGGGAAATTTGTCGGTCAATTATGATGAATGTCCCAATGCTGTCATATTGAGTCCATTGGTCATTTGATGTTTATCCCTTGTCACAACGTGTCAATATCATCTTGATTGTAAGATACCAGGTTTACATCCTTTACAAACAACAATTTGGTTTAAACGCGATAGTAGAGGGAATAAGGAGATTTTTCTATTCGTGTAAGAGCTAATCCGCCGAGGACGTCACTTACTGATCTCATCTTAGTTACCGTTTTGCTGTACGTTTTATCTGAACTTATATTTGAATACTTTTAAACGCAATGAAATTGAATTACTATTTTGAAATACTAACGGTCGTCGTGGTTATCTATAAATAAAAATTAACATATGTGTTGGAAAGGCTACTTTTTGAGTTGATTACATGAGAATGACGTAGGACCTATATTAGACTTATTTGTTTTCGAATTTAGTCGCTGTATATTGTTTACCCATTTCCCTCGCCATTAGATCTTCACACAGGAATTGTCAAGATTATGGATATTTGTACAAAAAGTATTTGCTCAACCAAATTTAAACTCTTGAGATTCATTCTGCTTCTTGATAGCAAACTATTAATGATGATTACTTAACTTTTAAGGCTTATTTGAATTTGTTTGGACCTTGTTAAAATGGGATATGATTATATTCTATTCGAACAGTTCAGTGAATATTTAAGCCACGACAAATCTGGAAACCGCATAACTTATTTATATTAACTTTGCGCCAACATGTTATTTCAAGGGAGTTCCCTGGAAATAACCTGTTGTTGCCGCAAATGAGGCAGATCAGATTCCTTAACTCAGTTGACGGTCTGGGGTTGTTGTCGTGACGTTAGCATAAATCATTTTATAGTTTATCCACATGATCAGATGACTATAGGTATCGAAATTATTACTATGTCCCTCTTCCTGGATGTTTAAATAATTATACATTATTATATAATTTTGTCAAGGGTAGTCGTTATCCCAGTGCTAGGGTGATTAATCAAAATCGATACATCATCTCATTTTCAGATAAATTCTCAGATACAAGCTTCTGGATATATCTTAATCTCGAGACGGTATGGATAACCTTCAACCATCTTGAGAAAAGTTAATACCAGGTAAATGTTGAGGAAGGGAGAATTTTTATATAGCTATGTTAATGTTGGACCGTGTACTGTAGCTGTTAACCTTATACTATACATTTATGTTCCAAACAGGTGATGCATAGGCATCAGGTATTTGTACATTCCAGATGTTTTAATCCATATTTTCAAAATTCGGAACTGCTTTCAATGCTTTGCTTACATTACTTAATTATTGTTCTTCTTGGTAGATTATTTTTGGAAAAGATAATTAGCAGTCTGACGTAGTGGTAGATCCTGCATCCACTCTCTCAATGAAAGTTTACACAGACACATTATTTAAACCAGTCAAGAATTGAAGCACCGATTATTTCTTTATAGGAATTGCAACCCAGAATATGATTACAATTTAGATGTCTTGTTCTCAATCAATAAGAAACAGGGCGCAACCTCTCTATAGTGGCGAGGAGTTCTTGTTGTTAATTTGGTTCTAGCTTTGGGTGTATGGTTTAGTTATTAGGTCTTAGAGTGTAAATCCTCTAAAATGTATCGACAGCAAACAATATGCAGACATTTGCCTATATTGGCCGTGATTGATTGGTGGCGATATGGTGTCTGACTGTTGGTGTAAAGTTCAGTTTTCCTATAGGTGTTTGGCTCGAATACCCTAATTAAGTAATACAAACAAAACAATATACAATGAAGCTCCCCTGCTGACCGTGTATCAATGCTATCGATTGATATCTAGCTCTGCCTTAGTTCTACTTTAGTTGTAGCATTTGGACTACCTTAGTGTTCGGATAGGCTTCAAAATAGTCATAATTCAATCCACGGCAAACATTGTGAAAAGAAGTGTCGTCGGTGACTGTGACTAACTGTTGCAATTTGGTGTCACTAAAATCATCTAAAACCAATCAGAAGCAAACTGTTTGTAAACAAATGTCCCTTTTGTCCGTACGTTGGTCTCTGGTTCCGTGTGTTTCGCTTAGTTCTCTGATAGGCATAAGGCTGTAAAATCCTCTAAAATCAACCAACAACAAACACTATATACATCACTGTCCCTTGTGGTCATGATTGACCGCTGGCGATTTAGTGTCTGGCTCCGTTGTCCAATAACGTTCTCAAAAAGGACTAAGGCTATGAAATCCCCTAAAATCAACGACAAACAAGTGTATTGGGGTTTTTTGTATGGTGGCCATGATTGACTGCTGACGATTTGTTAGTGTCTGGTTCTTGGTTTCTGGTTCAGTTCTTGGATAGGCCTAAGGAATTAAATTCGATTAAACTATATCTATGCCAAAATGTAAAATGTAAGAATAAGAAATCATTCTATTCTCGACTACCGTTAATGTAATACAAATCCGCTAATGTAATACTTTTTTTTACCTCGACTTTTTTACGTCAAAAATCACCTTTGACTGTCTTCAGATTAACAAATTTACCTAACAAAAACCATTTTGACCAACAAGTTACAATATTTTATCAAAATTTATAAGTTTACTACATTAGTGGTTAAGTACGCAAAAGGACAACTAATGTAATAAATTCTTTTTTCATTTGAATTGACTTATGTACGTCTATGGATTAACAATTGCATGCAAAATACCCCCCACCACCCACCCCAAAAAATATATAAAAAAAAAACAAAAAACGAGTCGATGTCAATGTAGAAAATTTCGTTACATTAGGCGTTGAATACAAAAAAAAAATTTAACACCAAAAAAACACACGAGAAAATGATTATTTTTTAATAAAGTTGATGTCTTGCATGGATTTGTTAATCTAACAAGGAACATCGATGATTTTTTTGATGAAAAGAGCTAAAGTTAAAAAAAAATATTACGTTAGCGGTTGAGCCCGCTTGCTCACATAAAAGCTAATGTAATCAATTTATAAGGGGAAGGGTTACTTTGCATACTTTTGTTAATCCAAAGAAGTACATATGTCATTTTTTGTTTAAAAATGTATTGTTGTTAGAAAATAGCATTCACACTTCAAAGAAGAAACGCTGAGGTTGCCATCAGAAATTTGATTCGGTTTGTTCATGTTACACTCAATGCAAGTGTTATATTTTTGTCGAGTGACCCATTTCTTTATCAACGATGCTGCCAGACATAATGATTTTGCCTAAAATCCTGTTTTTTTTGTGAAAATGTTTTCTATAGAGCCATACATATTGGGAAAAGAGATAAGCTAGTTTATATGAGAAGGATGATTCAGGCTTAAATCATTCGACATTGCTTTAGCAGTCTGCGTTACCTCTTTTTGCATAATTCATTTTCAAGGTGAAAAGCCAATTCTATCCAAGAAGGATTATCTCTTTGAATTACGTCAGGTATCATGAAAAATTTCCGACGTAAATAAACACCATCAATGAAATATGATTTGTATATTATCAGCTGACCTATTACTTCAATCGTTTGAATCGAATTAGATTAGCTGCTTGAAGGAGTTTAATTCCCAATATAAGAAACCCAGGCTTGTATACAGCGATTTTGCAAATATCAGTCTCATTTGCGCGTATTAATCATAGGCCTTTAAAACGACCGCGCTTTGGAGATAAGGTACAAATTAAAGAATATATTCTGCTGGTTTTGGATAAAAAAATCTCAAGCGATAGCCTTGGATTTTATCGCAGCAAGGCAAGTTTGTTGCCACTGATCGCTGCCCATAAAATAGTTTGTAGAGGAACAACCTTTTAAGCACATAGGCTCTTAATAATAACAGAACCAATGTATGGCTTTCAAATATTTACCATTTGCGAAACGAAGAAAAGAAACGTCCACATTTGTTCAAGCTGGAAGCAAACAAAGTCACTAAGTCACTACAACAAAAAGTTTCTGTCAAAAAACTCTTCTTCAATACGATATTGTTACAAAATTCTTGAACGATTACAATCTTTTATGCAGACTCCCAATGTCATCTCAAATTCATCTTTTTCGACAACAACAAAAACTGTTCTAATAGGGCGATATTTTGGTAATTTATTTTACAGGAATTGTATTGTAATTGACAGTGTGTTATTTACACGCATTTCAGACGATTTCATTTTTACCGATTTAGATTTCCGGTTTTCTGTCAGATACTTCTACTGTAAATTCGTCGCATACGTTAAATAGCCTTGATTACGACGTTAACTACCTATCAAATACAGAAAATGAATTGAAATAACATATAGTATTATATTGAGTTCAGTCTCCTGGCAATAAAATAGATAGAACAATTCAAATTAAAAAACAATAATTACTTAAAATTAAACCAGTTCGATGGAGGTGGATATTTTGTTTTGTAGTCGAAGATATCAGGCTAAATTTAGAAGAAATATATTTAAATTGTTGATGGAATTTGTTTCTCTAAGACCTATTTAAAAACCTTCAATCAAAATAACTGGAGAAAACAAAACTCATTTTATTCACACAGTTGAATAAACTTAATGGTCGCTTAAAGACTCAAATAAAGACATGAATCTACCTGGATTCATAATGTTATATTTCTAATTGCAGTCCCAATCAAATTGTCACGAAATTTGTTTATTCATAATTAAAAAAAAATTAAATTAAAATGCTTAATGGAGAATTAGTATTATTCTTTTTTTAAATTATTAATGTACGGTTTGTCGGTTTGTAGGAACCGTAACAGTTTGTTCGTCACACATAAATACCCTTCTGTGTGGAAGCCTTAATGTTAGTATTGGATTAAACATGAAATTGTCATAAAAAGCCGCTACTTGGAAGACTATTTAACTTCATTGTACTTAAATGTGACTTGTATAACTAAGAGATTTTAAGCCGTGTTTATGTTCTATATTCACACGGTCAAACGAGGGTTCAACGCTTCTTCGGTCCCAGATTGGCCACTGTGCTATTAATCATCATTATTAATGCAAGGTACATGTAGTTTTAATCATATTTGCGCAAGTCCACGGACAGACTTTATTTAATTAGCTTCTTCTTAAAAATGAAAATAGCAATTTTGTTCATTCAGCCTAATAAAACATTGCAATATTGTGTTGTATTGAAGAACATGGGAACTTTCTATGGTTTATATAATGCTGATAAAAATCCTGGCATCAACTATATTTTGATGAAATGTTTCTATTCTTTATATTTATGGAGCTATTGGCGATTATTTGAAGCCTTAA
>JAVFBZ010194441.1:0-14261 GCA_032466195.1 Katharina tunicata | reverse complement strand
AGAAAACGATGGTAGTTTGATAGGCTAACATAAAAAGCATGTATAACTTAGTACGAGATATCTCGTACGTGGCGTACCGCGACAACAAATCCTGAGACACCGCCAGGTACGAGTTATCTCGTACCTAGCTGGCGTACAGAATTGGTCAAGCCATTCCCACTGCCAGCTACGAGATATCTCGTAGTAAGGGAAATCCCCTTTATAGGCTTACACGCACGCTTTAGAGCGGACCTACATAGCAGCAATTGAATAATACACGTGACCGCATAAAAGTACCTGGTTGGCGTATGGGACCCTACAATGAGATCTGAGATGTACAAGTTTGAGTAGACTGGCATGACCCTTCACTCTAAATATTTCCACCCATGTCTGTCAACAACAAAAAATAGTTTGAAGTGATTCACATGATAAACAGAAGAATTGTTCCCAATTGAGCCATTCTATTTTCTTTGAGAATCGTTGAATAGCGGACGAATAAAGTCAGTATACCAGTTGAACACGTAATGAAAAATGAATTCAAGACATCAAGGATAACTCGGTCGAGGAAATCTCCAATTTGGTCATATGAACAGACTCTGGATAGATGTAGGTCATGTCAGCTAGGTTTTGTTGCTACGCATCCTCTGTACTTTTTTTTCAGTGTTTGAGGCTGTGCGCAGCCTTCATTTGATCTAATCTTAGTCTTAAGCACAGCTAGATTACCCTGACAAATAATATGTCAGTTTTAAAAGATGTGATCTTTGTATATCTAACATGATTGACGCATACAATTTCAGGTTTTTCAAAGAAAAACGTAGTGACGTAGTTGGAGCAAAAAGTTCAGACTCATCACATGTGACATCGAACTCTTCAAATACAGTTTGATTGGTGGATTTTATACATGAAAAATTCTTAGCCCAGTCAACATTGGTACTCGGTAATGCCACTGGATGATATAGGCCTAACTCTATGTTACATCACTCATGTTATGGCACTCAAAATGGCCAAAGAATAGGATAAGAAATATATCTTTAATCTAATTATTTCCATGTACATGTATAACAAAGCAAGGTCTTTGGACTTCAACAAAAAGCCCAATTGTGGTTACCGGTATTGTTGTGTACAACTTTAGCTGTTCTCGGTATATCAATTTGAGAAAATTTGAACAGACTGTCTCTTAGAGTAGCACACATACCTTAGCATTTTGATGAGTGGCAAGAAGAAACTCAACTGTTTAATTGAGGTGGTGCCTTTAGCATTCTTTGCTTTTCTTATTGCCTGGCTTATCTTATCTCCTGTACTTGTTGTCTTCGAATTGACTGACATAATGGATTCCATCACACATTTTACAAACAGGCTGACATGTAATAAAGATGAATGGCAGCATGTTGTAAGCAGACCTTAATCTATATGGTGGGGATTAGGGAACCTGTAATCAGATAATTGAGTCTTTGTGGGTTAATAATAAGTGGGTGTTTTTCCTGTGGATCATAAACATCAGTTCATTTCATACTTAAATTTAAAGTTTCCACTGAATGAAAGTTCCAAATGGTTCCAAAAATGCATTTTGAGACGGTATGTACACTAGACTGTTGCTGTTCATCATAGTGCATGTGGTGTTAGAGTAGATAAGGGGAAACAACTGTGACCATTCCATTTTCTTATTTATCTCCCTTTGTACTCTCCCTTCAAATTTAACACAGTGTACATATTCTTTAGTTCATATTGATTGTGCTCAAAGAAGATCTTAAATTTAAGCTATAGCCTTGTAGTTTTTTCTTTGTACAATCAGCGGCCCCATTTCAAGCCTCTTTCTAATTGCTAATTTCCCATTTAATTTCACAGCTTCATTTCTTCATTTATAGTCCGATGGTTGATCAAATACATACTTGCTGTTATGCTTTTGGTATCTTAACTTCAACAAAGACTTAAGTTTTTATTTAAATAAAATAAGGGTTTTTCTTAAATAATTTGTAAGTAATTACTGTTGAAGTTTTAACTCATAATGGGGATTACGATATTTCTTTTTCAAACGACCTAATACCATAATGACATTGCAGCTTTCTCATCTAACCTACATTCTTAACATACTAACTAAACCCTGACATTTAATTCTCGAGAAACTAAGTACTTGGCTTAGCCAGCAGGATGTAATTTTTTAAAGATCATGAATTTTTATACCTCGACCATTGAGTAACTGTGCTGCGACAATTAATTAAATGCCTTGCTTTAGATGACCAGATACGTTTCTTTTCCAATCTGTCTCGGTTATCCCTAACACTTTAACCTTATCTGTTTTCTTTGACGTCATAGCTTCTGAGGACTGTTACTTATTGATGAGGCGTTTCATTTTGGAACAGGTTAACAAACCCTTATTCTCCACAATCTCCTTTTTTTCCCATTGATTTTTTATACACAAAATGCCTTTACTTTAAGTTTTCGCATCCACTTACAATTCATACCACTTTTCTGTTATTAATATCTCAAAAAGAATTTAAAGATTTATCCTATAGTACCTTGCCTTGGAATTCTGCATGTTTTTTGTATTTGGTCCTATAGTATAGCCTGAGTGCAAAAATATAAAGCTCTATTGCTGAGGGTGAAAGTACTCAGTCAACAAATCGTTGATCTTCCCTGAGGCCCTCCACTCACAAACAGATACACACTCTAATAAGTACATATAATATAAAAACACAAACAAGGAAGGTGTCACTATAATACACAAGATAAATTTTACTTACTAAGTATATTTACAAATTATATACAGTCATATTGAAATATTAAGGTGTGACAAAACAAGTAAATTAATATGCAGATTTAATTGAAATATAATTAAGCAGATTCTTTATCTAAAAAAATAAAATCATGATAATTGTGAATGAAGCTTTGAACTGAGGAAGCATTTGTTATGTTAAGTGGCATTAGGATTTTCCTTTGGCATCCTATAAGAGCATTAAATTATTGTAGGGAAAATTGATTATTAGTGTTTAATGAATTGCTTCAGATAACGGGCATATCGTCATGTTTTACACCTGTGAAACAGTGAAAGGCACCAAAACGCCCATGCAATAAATCAGAGGTGTACCAAAAATAAACTGTAAATATCTGTTACATCCGACCTCTAGAATCATACGGTACTTAGCAGTTACTAGTATGTATTGTTCTATGGAACTCCTGTTGATAAGTTGAAGTCTGTAGTAATATATAGAGCATGTTTTCCGTCCACATAAACTTGCCTGTTTGGAAATAGTCAGTCTATTCCATGAGATCATTATAAATTCAATGATGGTGGACTCAATAACGACTGATAATAACCGATAATAAAATAAAGTGACATAAATAATAACTTAAAGTCCAGTGACAGCAGTCGGATATTGAAGGGAACAGTAATGGAGTAAACCTCCTTATAGTGTTCTTTGTTAACTGTCAAAGAGCATAACTTTAATTCAAGCTGGACCTAGGGTACCACAACCATTTGACAGTTATGTTGACCATCTGACAGTTCATGTTACAAAGTTATGAGTTCTGTAGATATAGTTCTGGGATAACTTAAAGTTGAAGGAGACGAGAAATTCCATCAGATGGAGCTCAAAATTGGCATTAGGATCACGCCTTATGTGTTGTTAACTCTCTAACATGTGCATTATTTGCCAGTATTTTTCTTTTTAATATAGTTGTTTGTAAATTTGTACAGGACAGGACCCTCCTGTGTCCTGTTGCTCTCTGAGCTAAAGGGCACAGGATGCCGTTTTTTTGTTGTCGTGTTTTGTTAATGTCATGTAAAGGATTTGTCCTGTCTCGCATGTTGCCAGCACTGTTTAAAGTGGTCTCCTTCACTGATTGGTCTGGCATGCTGTCATATAAGTGAAATAACCTTATTTACAGCGTAAAACCCCAATCAAACAAACAAACAAATCTATAAATATGATTATTGCATACTCTCAGTCTTTAAAAATCTACCGTAACAAAGACAGGCTTTAATAACTATGGGTTTACAAATGCATACATTCCACTGAATATAAGATAATTACTCCCTTTGTACAAGTTGGATAACAGTGCTCCTCCCACCATAATTTTTTTTCTTCTGGAGCGCTGTAAATAAATCAATAGTAGTTTTGTCTTTTGTGCTTGGAGCATACTATATGTCCTTCAATATTTGTCATTTTAAATTTATGCAGCAAACTTCAATTTTTTTTTATATCTTTTGTCATAGGATTTTGGACAGATTTTTTAGGAGATCATATCCGAAACCGTATCCGTTTGTTTGAATTTAATTTGTTAAATTTATTTACATACAGGTTAATAGATTCTTTGTAGGTTGATTGATTGGTGGAATGTTCTTGATGACATAGTGCTGTAGAGATAAGGCGGCCAAGGAAATCTGACTTACTTGTGCGTTCATATGTAGGAGGTACATGTATTTAAGCACTATTGTCTATTCCTATGTATAATAGACCCTCTGGCTATTAGCCTAATTACCCTTAAAGGGCAGTATGTTTCCAAATAGTATTAATGCTATCATACATGTACTTAGCCATTGAGGAACATTATCTTTCCAATAGTAAAAGCCCTAAAGTGACTACGCATTTTATGGTTGTGTTAAGAGTAGTTAGTTCTCTACTGTTGGAATACAGCACCGCCATATAAGTGAAATATACCCTTGAGCATGGCGTTAAACACCAATAAATCAATCAACCTAAGTATAATAAACAGCATTGAATAAAAAACATCTTTATTGGCAAAGACTGGGGCAATGTAGAAAATGTCTTTTCTATTTTTAATGAATTTTTGGGGAAAATCTTGGGGAAAAAAATTCAATGCAGACAAAAATACACCATAGGTACACTAATACACAAATAGTTCCCAACAAATTGTTTTAAAAAAATTCAGCTCAACAATATGGCTTCCATAATATATTTTATAATATTGAGATCTGTATGTGTTTTGAACACGATAACTTGAAGATCAACTCTAACTTTGAATGTAGCTACCACTTGTCAAGAAGACAGATCATCCAATTCTGCATACCAATATGGCCACCATTGCATATTTTAAGATATTGACCTAAGTATTTGTCGGGAATACGATAACTTAAAGATTAACGTCAAGCATGAAATGTAGTTTTCTCCTGTTCAGACGATCATGATGGATGGATGGGATTGCATTCCACCAATTCTGCACACTAATATTGCCACCATGGTGTATTTTGCAATATTTGCGAATAAACATGATGTTTAAAATTAGCTGATTGTCATCAAATTTCTTTCAGCTCATTGTATAAGTCTGTATGTGTGGTGAACAAGATAAATTTGTGAGGGATGCTATAAAAGGTGTGGATTCATGGGCATACTTTTAATATTTCCTCTGACGGGGCCCTGCTAGCTACTCAGCTTACTTTTATTTGCCTTGGAAAAAATAAACTTAGAGATGTTCTGTAAGTCTTTTCTTTTTCAGCTTAAAACTGAATAGAATCTTCTGATTTTAACATGGCCAATCCTCTACAGCCCAACTCTCCCAGGAAAACCCACTTCTATGTGTAATCGCCCTCTGACTACTAAAGGGAAGTAGTTCCATGATTGGTTGTGGGTGGTTGGGTGGAAGCCTCCTGTGTCCTGGTGCTCTCTGAGCTGAGGAGCATCAGGAAGCCATTTTGTTGTGGTGTCCTGTTTATTTCCTGTAAATGTATTGTGACGTCTTTTATGTTGCCGGCTTCGGTAAGGTTGGTTTCCTGCACCTATATTGGTCTGGCATGCGGTGATATAAGTGAAATAATCTTAAATACGGCGTAAAACCCCAATCAATCAATCTAAGTTTTGTCATGCTGTCTTTGTCTAGCGCAAGAGGAACTTTTTTTTTCAAACCGAGGAAAATGTTTCATATTTTGTTGTTTTGATATGGTGGATATTTACGATTGGAGTACACTGCCAACATGTGTTAAACAAGTCAATCAATCTATGTCAAATTTACCCTATTCAAAAAGATCATTAATCTAGATGCTTTCTTGGTCATTTTACCTACAGACTCTATTGTAGGATTGACAAAAATAATTGTGCTGTCTGTTATAACATTTCTTGATCATGATATTTGAAGTTTGAATTTCATCTTTTCTTCAAGGATGTGATTTTATGCATGACCTGTTTTTTGTACTCTGAAGTTTATGAATATTAAAGTAGTGTCAAAACTGTTCATATTGTTAAAGAAAGTTTGTTAATTTAAAGGGTTAAGAAGACAAAATGTTATAAAAAATATTTTTCAAGTATTGTGTTAATTGTTTGCCTAAGAGAAAACAGGCTTTGATAGATGTAATAACTTTTTGTAACAAGTTCCAAATCTGCTGTCTATAACAGACATTGCTTGTCATTATTTCCACTTACCGTTGATAGCTAATCCTTCTCCTCCTTACTCAAATGTTTGTTATGTCCTGTCATTTATGAAGGTATGTCTGCCTTTTCAACACCTTCCATTCTGTATCATCTTACTGAATCCATCCCCAGTTTTTAAAGCTCATGTTTAGGGGTTGATATCTTCTGCCAGGTTACTCTGGCCTATTGGTTAGTCTCTCCCCAGAGAAGCTTCTTAGAATGAGGTAATCAATTTGTCAGCTCAGTCAGACAAGCCTAAACCCATTTTCAGCTTAGTTCCTCAGAATCTGAGTTGAACCGGAACAATCCACCGCAACCCAACTCTCCAAGGAAAACACTTCCTCATCGTCTTATTTACGCAATTCAAAATTGAGCATTAATGTAAATGCTTTCATGATTATTTTACCTTCAGCCTCTGGTATGATGGGTTGACCAATATAATTATGCCATCTGTCCTAACATTATTGATCATGATTTGTAAAGTTAGAATTTCATCGTCTCTTGAAGAATGTGATTTTATGCGATGACATGTTCTGCTTTAAAGATAATGAATAACGAAATACGGTAAAAAGTGTGATGAATTGCCTTAAAGAAAGCAAACTTTGATAGCTGTGACATTTGTTTTGTAGCAAGTCCCTAATCTGCTGTCACAACCAGACCTTGTCAGTCATTATTTCCACTTAACATCCTTCTC
Organism: Katharina tunicata; assembly: GCA_032466195.1. Taxonomy (NCBI): domain Eukaryota; kingdom Metazoa; phylum Mollusca; class Polyplacophora; order Chitonida; family Mopaliidae; genus Katharina; species Katharina tunicata. Next base: position 7,226 of record JAVFBZ010194441.1, on the reverse strand, counting down.
TAATCCTTTCCTTTCTTCAAAGTTCATACACACTGTATCTTTCTTGTCTTGTCATCTCTTCATTCACTTCTCTTTTTTATTGACTAGCTGTAACAATCCCCAGGTATAAAAGCTGATGTTTAGCGGTTGATGTTCAATAGTTTTTCCATAGGTTTTTGATGTTATACATTGTCATGATTCTCATCTAAATGAGTTTCTTTGTTCTTTAGATGTTCGTTAATATTTATAAGTATATTTTTTCTGTTATAATTTATTGTTCGTTTTTTATATAATTCATGCAGTGTCATTTTAGGATATAGACAATAAACGATATAAGACAAAACAGTCAGACAACTTTGAAAATGATTTGGTCTCTTTTGTGTATGTGCGATATGTGCTTTAGTTTCTTCATCAACTATTCGCTGTAGGCGGTTGGGTGACAGCCTCCTATGCCTCGTAGCTCTTTGAGGACTCAGGAAGCCGATTTGTTTTGATATATTGTTTTTACGTTGTGTAAGTGTAATGTGGTGCCTACTATGTGTCTTCACCCATGGAGCGGGCACGCCATAATATGTGTATGAGTGAAATAACCTTAAGTACGCCTTATTACCCCAACCAAGCAACCAATTATTTGCTTGTTTCTGTGGAGTATAAAGTGTAATTATTGAGACGGTAATGCTGAAGACAGGTGTTAAAAGTTCATGATGAAGACATAATGGACTAATAACATTTTGGAAATATCAGTTGGTCAAGTTAAACAGCAATGAGAAAACTGCTTTCATACATGGCTTCTTGTATTTTAATTCCACAATTTCCACGATTGTACCATATTATGTTTCTTAACATTGTCTGGTATTTGTCTTAATGTGTTAATACAGTTGTCCTGCAGCATCAGCAGCATTTATTGTTTAAAGATGGCCCTATTGGCTTTAAACTTATATATATATATATTTCAATTTATTCAACTGGTTGACCATATAAGATTGTCACCTTTTAGGTGTTGGTGTTTGACTTTTACTTTCGTTTTAAACATTAAGCAATCAGTTAAGTTGTGCAATTTTTATGAACTGAGAGTCTATAACAGGCCCATTTTAAAGGCATTATGGACTGATAGAGTTTGGCTGCCAGTTGACACTGTGGTAGCTAGTGTAAGTGTGTGTTTTCACTTTACTTTCCATTAGCCATTAGATGATCCATCTGCTTGATACCCTGTATAACTGGATGGAAACCTAACCCAGTAGACAACTATTGGAGAATTTCCCTTGCTGGTTGTGATTGTTGTGATAGCATTGATTTTATAGGTTATATGAAATAGGTTATTTGATATGCTATATAGTAGTTGTATTAAACTGTGTACTGGATTGATTTAATCATTATTGACTACCATTTTTTATTGAATAATAAAATGGTTCATGGCGCCTCATAGAAACTGTTTAAGTCCCAAGTATTCTTAATGGAATTACCTTGATTCTGCTTAAGCAGAGGACACGCACTCCAAAGAAAGACAAAAACTTTATGTTCTTGGCTGAGTATCTCATTTTTTTTTTTATTAAGCCAGGTTCAAGAGTTTAGTGGTTTGATCATAGAAATGTATTTCGTCAGTCTGTTCGGGCAGCTCCCCGATTATCACAAGCTATCCATAAACCCCTTTTCTATTCTTTGTTTCCAAACCAAACAGGGCACAGCTTTTAAAACCTGGATCCAGCCAATTTTAAGATTAATTTATAAGAATATATTTAAAACGTATAAAGATTTCTGCCATCTGTTTTATTATTTTTTTTATTATTTTTTTTTTAATTATGAAATAAATTATTTTCAGTCTGTAAAATTTACTTTTAATTCCAGATATACTGATATAGTGCTACATTAATTTGCATGTATTAATCTTTATTCCTTTATTCTGTCACAGACCGTCTCTTCAAATCATCAATGGATTGCTCAGCAGGTAATTTTCTTCTATCTATTGTCTGCTTCCTTTTTTTACACCTCTGCTTTATGTATCTGATACATGTAGTTCAGTACCTGGTTCATGTCATTCTTTGGTTTTAGTTGTCTAATTAAATGTTAATACAACATTTTTGCTTCTGCGTTGTTCCTATTTTCACTTTTTTAAATGTTTTTGGCTTCAAATAGATTGTGATCTATATGTTTTATCCCAGCTTTGCTTTCGTTGTCAATTTCCCTCTGGCTAAGGGCAGTATGTTTTGAGGTCGCACTCATTCCTTCATATTAGCACTGGAGGAACATTACCTGTCTAATGCCGATAACTGTTGAACTGATAGCCCTAACATTGTAGAGTTTATTTAAAGTCGCTGACTGCTGATGGAAAGCGCCCCTGTCATATACGGGTATAAGTGAAATTCCCTCGAGCATGGCGTTTTGCACCAATCAATTTTAATTTAAGTTTAATGTAATATGTTTGTGTCTCCCACTTTTTATAATGTGTTTTCCTTTTGCCGCTGTAAACATTTTACCCATTTTTTTTAAAATCAATAAACATGTATATGTTTTTTTGTTATAACTGGTTGTAGTAATGCAGGTACAATAACGTAGATGTTTTTGGGGCTTTCGGGTGAATAGTTTATTGTTTATCTTTATTAATTACACTTAAGAAAACTTACTTTCAACATATATAAATAGTTAAGATTGATGTATTAAATTACTAAATGCATATAGCAATATTATTATATAGACTTAAATTCATGGTATCTTTGATGTAAATTAACAATGAAGAGGACAAGGCACATTTACTTGATCTGTATTTTGTTTATGTTTTATGGTTAATAAATAAATAATAAAAAAAAAAATAACTGGCAACAGTTTAGTGCTGGCTGTTTTAAAGAGTGGATGTCATCTGATAAATTTAAATTGAAAATTATTAGACTTGTGTTTGTCCCTCTGTTAAATGTTCCTGTTATCACTGTAAAGCCTTTATTTTTCAGGTGATTTTGACCAGACTTCATACAATGATAAAGCATGTAAAAATCCTTTGAACAAGTTTAAGTTTGTCGCCTAGGTCAAAGGTCGAGGTTAATGTTGCTAGAAATAGATATTTTGTAAACATTTTCTTGTCATTATTGTGGAGCCTTTATTCTTTGACCAATTTTGACAGACTGTATACAATTCTAATTAAATCACGAAAATCTCTTGAACAGGTTTCAGTTGCCTAGATCAAAGGTCTTCGTACGCTCCTACGCAGCGGCTGTTGATACATAACATCTACAACAATCCAGTTTAGCCGCTGCTAAAACAAGGCCGATTTACTTGTGATTGCCACCAGAGGGGGCTATTTCAGACTGGACGACAAGGGCCAATCAAATTGTGTCTTACAGTTGCGTGTTTGGCTTGCAGTTTGCTTACGTGGTATCCAAGGTTCAACTAATCGCGGGAAATATGCGCTTGATTGCTCTACTCACCCATTTTTCCCCATTATCGCTATTTAGTATGTTTGATTAAAAGCTTTGTCGGTGTATATGACCAGTCTAGCCATCAAGAAGCACCATTTTATATATAGTTATTCAGTAAATTGCTGTAGGCCATAAATTATGTGGTCGTCGTGGGACCAATGACAGCTATATATAGTCTAATATAAACGCACACAAAATTAGGGTTTTAATTTCAACAAATGCTCTTTTATAACAATTTTTGAAGTGTCTTCATAAAATATAGAATAGCTACACGTGTATGTTGAAATAAAAAAAATGTCAGTTGGTACATGGCTTGTGTGAACCAGATGAAATCCTACCATAATTTGCATTTAACGTAAAGAGGGCTGGCCATTTTATGTAATGACCTTATATGTAACAAGTCAGCATTTTGAATTTTGTAAGAGGTTTGTAATAACCGTTGATTTGTAGTAATGTCTGTACATCAAAGCATGGCCCAGATGCGACAGCAAATTGACTTATCCTCATGCAAGTAGCTCACAAGACTGAAGGATGTATTACAGAAGATGTCTCCTATTAATCCCAAAGTTTAGTCTGCGTAAATAAGTTGGATTGTACTTAATGGCTACAAAATGTATTTGGTATAAAACTTGATCTTGAGAATATTTCAACTCCACAACTTCAAAAATACTACAAATTTGTTAATTTACGTTTTCGTTTAGTGACACATCTACGCATTCCATTTGACCCACCACTTTCTCCGAATTTACAGCTGTCACGAAATTTCTCGGGAACCAATCAGTGTAAATATTCAGGTTTTGAGGGGAAACGGCGAAAAAACGGCACAAGAATCGATATGAATAGAGATGATCGAAAGAATTCGTAATTTAAATCTAAATTTTGTTTCAAATGTACTACAATACAGTTATGAGATATTATTACAAAACTAATCCTCATGTCCATACCAAGATTGCCATGATAATTCCAACTGAAGGATTTGTTAAGGTGAATGAAATATTTTTCACAATAACAACAGTTGCCTTGAAATCCACATATGCCAAGGGAGTTAGCAAATGATACTCAAGGGAAATTTTGTGCAAATTTTTATACCTATTATTGTAAAGTATTAATGATGTTCATCTTATGATTCTTGAGATAATAATCTACAAAGTGAAAATTCAAGATGGCTGCCACTAAGGTGTTTTACAGAACAAGGGACAAACCTTCTAGGATTTACTTCAGTAAACTGGCATCTGTTTACTTACCAGCACACTAGTTTTAAGTAGGTGTGGAATCCTCGCAGGAATGTTTTTATGTTCTTATACAGTAACAATTAGCAAACAGCAATGGCAAATCAATCAACCCCAATCCCCAGGACAAATGGAAAATGAACTAAAAGTGCTGACTGTGTGTGGAAGGAGAACGGTGATCTTGTCATGCATGCTACTGTTATAAGAATAATGAAGTATTCAGACAGCAGTTAATCAACTCACAATCAGAATCAAAGACCTGGAGGACTCTATGAAGATTTAACCTTGTTAGATTGTGAAACAAGGACAGCACACACAGCTGGAGAGTGAAGAACCCTACCTAACAAAACACCTGTCATTATGATCACTCATCTTACCAAAGACATGATATTCAGACTCCCTTCGAGGAAGCAAGCCTTATGGTCACCCATATTGACACAATTAATTCACACAGGCAGACTTCTAAATCTATTTTTCTAAATAGGAGTTCTACTAAGTGTCAAACTCTAGAGGGCCTTGAAAACAACGTAGTTACGACTTTAGGGAGTTCTAAGAACACAGATGTGGCTGTCTTTACTAATTCTAACCTGGAAGATTTAAACTTTTACATTATATGTAAATAATAAAGATTTTTTTTTTATGAAATACATTGTTTTGAAAATGTCTTCATGGTACACTGTATATCATGTTTTTATGACAAATTGACCTATGGAAAAGTACTGAACATTGTCAAGCTAATGCCTTGGCCTTACTTACATTGAACAGCAGGCTCTTATCACAACAAATATAAATGCTACTGGATGCGTAGAACATACATTAATAATGTTAATAATAATTTTCTAAATACAATATGAATATGCTATAGTGCACCGTAGGAAATTGTTATAGGATGTCACTGGAAAACCCTAGAGGATTCCTATAGAATGCAATAGAAAAATCCTATAGGATGCCCTAGAAAACAATTCTATAGGAATTTGTCCAAAATCTAATAGGATTTTCCTATAGGTCTTTAGTAAGGGTTTGAATTATTTAAGTTCGGTCAATGTGTTTGACAGGCTGAAGCTACAAAGCAAACCCCAACCCCCTTCTCACACATAAGTTGCAAAATTTACTTTCTTCAGACAAACTCAAAAGAGTGATTTTGTTTACGATTTAAGCAACAATGAGATTATATTGATTTTGATGTTAATGTTAATGGCTTACTGATGTATTATGCTGTAACTCCATTGACTGGCAGCTCATTTTGTTGACCTGTTTCATTTGCGTTTCCAATTTTTATCAGGTGTGACTTGTGGGTACCTCACAGAACAGCTCGATGTTATTGTATCGTGTCACTTTATAGCTAGACGCTGTGTGCAATGTAATTATTTTTATCTGACGTGGAACCCATTTACGTACACATGTCCTTTGACTTTGAAATAAAGGGCAGGCAAAGACGGTTGGCAGTAATGATTATGTCAATCATGAAATCCATCACCAGTCTCCATTGGGTTTTGAAAGTTCTTTATCTGATGGGATCTGGGTTAATAGTGAGAAAAGATTAGTGCTGCAAAGAGTTGGTAATGAGTTAACAGCTCGATCGGCTTAAAATCAATTCTAACATCATTATTCTGTGGAAATAAAATGCCGGATACACAATCATGTAATATGCACTCAGAAAGCTGTTCAGACATTGAACATGTCAGGGAGAACAAACAAAGAGCTGTAAATACAAATACCCAATTAATTTGTGAAAGTGTTTGAAGTGAACATTTATTTTATTGCTCAAACTTGTGATAATTTTTGTTTTCTTCCTGAGGAAATGATGTGACAAAATATTAACACCTGTTGGTGTGTAATATAAAATTTATATAACTCTGTCAGACTTGTTTTCAATCTGCATTAATAAGCTAGAAAACATACTACATGTATAATGTATTTCAACTTCTGAATTTAATACATTGTCGATAGGAATTTTCAACCTATGAGTTCATTACTGATATTTATTTGAAACTTAAAATTATATGATACATGTTGATATAAATTCATTTTTTAGCCTCTGTTTTGTATTGGTGTGTATTTTCACTTTTTAGTTAATTTTAATCCAACTTCTTAGACTTTATATAACAGTATTATGGATATTAGTTTTTTTATTTGTTAATTTTATTATTGAAATATTAGGTTTATCTACTTTTGAACAATGTATAAATCAATGTTTCATTATACTTCTAAGTTTTGTGGTTAATACAAATTTATATTAATATAGAAATTGTTGTACCTCTGTTATCATTTCATCACCTCTGAAAAGGAGTTGAAACATATCACCTTTTCCCTTGAGAACCATGTCAGTAGCATTTAATTGGATACTATTATTGATACTAAATTATTAAATGTAATTTGCTAATTGACTGCATTAAATTAAATGGTCGGTTTCCTTTTTATAAGCATATGGTGACAATAGGTCTTCCTAACTGTGCTTTATATCCCCTGATGCTCTTTGTGTTGGTGTATAGTTTTTTGTTCTGTAAATGTATTGTGGTGTCTTCTATGTTGCCGGCATTACTGTGGTTTCCTTCACCTATTGGTTTGGCACGCTGTCATATTTGTTAAATAACCTTAACTTCAGTGTAAA
>JAVFBZ010194419.1:0-14262 GCA_032466195.1 Katharina tunicata | reverse complement strand
GCTTGTCAGATTACAACAACAGCGTGACTTCACGGTGTCTTCAGGCTGAAGACACCGTGTTCTCAGCCTGAAGACACAGTGTTACTAAACCATTAGGTTAATTTCTTGCAGTACTGTATGTTGCTTGCAGCACTTGGATTCATATGTTAGGGCTCTGCGAGAATCTGGATTCTTAATTTAAAGTTTTTGAAAAATATTGGAATTTTAGTAAAATCAAGATGTTTATTATAATTATAAATATGTTGTTTGACACCTTCACTGGATATATATAAAATTGGTTGTTGTTAACCCCACATAGGCTATATACAGTAAGCCTTATCGTGCTATAGAAGGGGGCTGTAAGATTTTAGTTTATGTATTGTTCATATTAATAATACAGTTTGAACCATTGTTATAAGTGCATATATAAGCACATATATTCTTTTTAAACTATTCATTTATACCTATAAAATATAGATGTGACACTTCACACACTGTTTGGCTTAAATAAACTGATTGCCTGTAAATTATTTAATAATAAAAATGTGAAGTCTCTAAGATTCGACGTGCTGTATGTTTCAACAAATACTCAAACTTGCTCATTTCCTTCACACTCCCTGTCCTGATTATCATCCACCTTTGAGTAATGCTTTCATTTCCTAACCTAAGTTGTTTGTCCGATTAGGGTTGTATGTCATACTTAAGGTTATTTCACTCACACGACAGTGTGTCAGCCAAAAGAGTTAAGGAAAAAAGCCTAAATGACACAGGAAACACAGAAGACACCACAGCACATTAACAGAACAAAACAACAACGTGACTCGAGCACGGGAACCTCCTACACAACCACCAGCAAGTATCGCTTTGAAAAATCTTTTTCACACAAGTACTATTTAAATAAACCTATTGTAATGCTACAAAGTGTGTACTTATTATTCCTGACAAGATTGTTCTTTACAACTTGTTTGCTTGAAGGGTCAAAAAAATGAGCCATTTCAAAAATACATTTATCTTTATGGAAAAGCTATTGATTCCCCATATCTGACCAAACCAAAAAATCTTAGCAATGCAACTTTTAGTAGTTTGAAAATCCACCAACAAAAGAGTAACTACGCAAACTAACCATATTTGAACTAGAAAATTTTCCGTTATTGGATGCAATGTAAGAATGAAATACAGAAATAAATAAACAGAAAGTGTCTGACCTGATAATTTCTAACGCCATCCCAACAATCTGTCTTATTAGGACACTTCTTCAAGTCTTCAATGCCAAACTAAAATATAAAAAACAAGAAACTCTCATTGCTTGTCATTCTGAAAAACCAAAATGCCCATATTAACTATTTAAATAGTTTACTTCTCTTTATCTATTCCTCCCTCGAAAATTGACTTAATAATTATTTTTTTATTTACATAATTTAAATACACATAAAATTAACTTTTCAAAATAAACAAGTTAGAAGAACTAATATGAGCTCCTTCATGGCAGACAGTGCACCTATATTGAACTTTTTGTCGCACCGTGTCGCAAACACTACAATGTTATCGAAAAGCGTCCTAAACAAAAACAATTTGAACAAAAACAGATACTTGATATACATGTAATGGCATGGACAAAAAAATATACCTTGACATCAACACCATTTTCGAATCTACTGTCTGGTTCAGATTTCATCAGCCATTGAGTGTAGATGACAGTAGGAGTTACTTCCCTTGCCTTACTTTTACCCCGGGCACTTTGTGATAATACTTTAGAAGTTTTTTTGTCAGAGTTATTGCCAGTTCCTGAAATCCCCTTCCTAGAACGTCTCTTTGCAGGAACGGCAACTTCTTCATCTAAATGATAACAAAAATCAGTCAATAATAGAAAACAAATAATTATGTTTAAATTACAAAAATAGCCTATATGATTTGTTAAACTGTTTTGATGTGTGGGTGGGTGGGTTGGTGGTGAGTGCAGAAAAAGGAAGGGTTTTTTTGGTGTTTATCACGACAATCAAGAATATTTCACTTATAACACTACAAAGTGAATGTAATTCAACGCAGTACTTCGATAAAAATTGTTAATGACATGTAAGTCCCTAAGTCAGGGATATTCAAGTGATAGATCTATCTTTAAAAAAAATTAATCATTTCTGATATTTGAGGGAATTGAAAGCAAAGTCAACTCTGCCATTATGCTCTTACAATACAGGTTAAAAGACATGCTAATGGCTGCTATGTACACACAAGCAAGGATAGAGATAACTAAAACATGACAAAAATGGATTTACAACTTCTGGCTATATATATTGATAAGCAACGTTTCGGTCTAGATACTAAGACTGTTTTCAAGCAATGATTTCAAATCTCAACAGAATATATACTTAAATGGTAAAAGAACAACATTATTTAGTTTAGGAAACTGACATTCCGTTAGAATGACATCATGTAACAGTGTTCAGTAATTCTACATGTATGTAAAAGTAAAATTAAATTTATCATATACAAAAAATATATTAAACAAAAACAGCTCGGATGTAGTCTCTAAAATCTTCCAACCAGCTGGTGTATTGGGTGGCTGTTTAGTTGTTGATATTTCAGATGATCACATCTCCATATAGATGAAGTATATATAAGAAAGAAAAATACATTTGAGTTAATAGAGGAGAGTTATAGCATATAGATAATTATGATATTATGATCTTTACTTAAGCAAAATATAAAAAGAAAAGAAATAAAACGGACAGGTTAAAAATGGTATCCTTAGTTTATAGCAATAGACTCAAAATCAGCCGTGTTAAAACACATTCAACACACACCATTGACTGGGTAAAAGTGAAAACATTAAAAAATAACCTTCAAAATATGACAATGACCCCAAGAAAACTCATGAAAGCTACATTTATCCAAATAAGATGCTCCAAATCTGAACTAAATGAAGATGTAGGCTTTTACATCCCATCAGCATATGATCGACCTCATCAAATCTGTTTCTCGTTATGGCCGATTTAATTTCTTTTCTTTTTATATTTTTAACAAGTTAACATAATACATCTGTCTAACGTAGTAACAAAACAATACTGTTCTATTATAATTATCTTTATCTCCTCTCTATTAGCTCAAATCACATAATATATATTTTTTTCTTTTTCATATTACGTTTTCTATATGGAGATGTTGCCCTATGAAATATCAACAACTAACAGTCACCCATCATCACACCAGCTGGTTGAAGATTTTAGAGACTAAATCTGAGCTGTTTTGGTTCAATACATTTTTTTAATATGATAAATTTAAGTTTACTTTCACATACATGTAGAATTACTGAACACTGTTACATAATACATTGTAGATATTCATTGTCAGAACGGCAAACACTGACATGACGTTATTCTACAGTAAATCTGTCACGTCATTCTAATGTTACATCATCGCTTTCAAACTGTCTTACATGTAGCATCTAGGCCAAAATGTCGCTTATCAATATACCCAGTGAAAACCCCCCCAAAAAAACCCCAGTGTATTGTTCTTTGTATATCCAGATCATCAGTTTTATGTACTGTTGCCTGTTGGTAAAAATTTTCTTTGTTTATCTGGATGGCTGAAAATATTCATTCCAATATACCCAGGAGTTTGCTAATCCATAGATCTTTTTCATGTTTTTTGTTATGTATGCAGCTTCTAAATGGTTGAATAATAAATACTCAAAAGTGAATGTGATGACAACAAAATATCTGTTAAAATTTGTTTATGTTAACAAAATATCTACTTTTTATTATTTGTTTGATTAGGGTTAAACTCAATACTTAAGGTCTCTCACCGATGTGATGGCGTACAGTGTACTCTGACAACTGATGCCCCTTTGTTCGGAGAGTACCTATCTAACTTGAACTTGTTCTCGAGGGTTTGTCATGCTTTATCATTGTATGAAGTCTCGTAAAAATCAGTCAAAAATACTTCGCAGTAATGACAGGACAACAGACGAACACAGGCCATACCATAATTGTGTTCCCGAAAAAAACTTATGCACTAAAGATATTAGCCTGATCAGATTTTTTTATTATATTTCAAAAACAACTTTTTTTAACACAATCACAATAGGAAATGTCCATTACACACTGTTTGTCACACAACATGTTTATCCAAATCACATGTTTTTGACAGACCTGTATAGTTTTGTTTTTTCCCTGGACCCCTCTGTGGTGGAAATGTGTAAAGCACACAGTTTGAGTGAGTAACCAGGTATCAGTTCTTTTAAAAAGAACTCTGATATTGATCATTTTTGATTTTGGAATACCCTCAGAGTTCTTTCGCCGGATTCAATTTGCAGAGGAGTTTTTTATAACCTTGACTCGCACATCAAATAAAAGTGTCCCAAAACGGAACAAAATCAGCAATTTACTCACTTTAAACTGCTAGGCTGTGAACTCTCATCATTAAACAATTGTTCTCAGTCCCATTAATGTATCAGGCAGTAAATACCAAAGAGTTTGAAAATGTGAACAGAAATGCTGATTTGAGTGCAGGAACAATTGGAACGGACGTTTATAGTACACAAAGAAATAAACTGAACAAGCATAGCTTGAAATATGAAAAATAAGATATAGTTATTTACAAATACAATATATATACATGTCAAGAAAAATTTAAAGTCACATACGCACCAATAATTTGGATTTTTCAACTAATTCCGTTTGCCTTGATTTTTACCACATTTGATGTTAAAAACAGTCACATTAAAATAAAAATGATTCATTGGAGACAAAGCTTGTACGGACCAGGAGAAATCTAGCAGTTATTTGAATTTAACAGAAAGAGTGCTGGCCATATTTGCTCACAAAGACTTTGATCCAGCCACGGTGAATGACAACATTTTGTTGGCTGAGTGTGGCTAACACGGTTGACTCTGAGTGAAGTCAGTAGGGGCCTACATCAAAGTATGTCTGAGATGTGACAGCACATTGACAAATTTCCAATTAAAATTCTGGCAGAATCTTCAGTTTTTTTTGTAGCTTTTAAACTAACTTTACCTTCAGATCTGGGGGTAGAATGAACGGAATACCTCTAACTTGTACTATTTAATGAAAATATATATATAAATAATTCATATGATTCTGTGAAAATCCAAAATACAGAATATTTGGGTGTGTATGTGACTTTAAAGCCTAGATAATCAGTGCGGAAAAGTCCATTCCTGAAGTTCCTGCTCTCAAGTCCGCTTTTTACACCACCCACAAAGTAGAGTCACAACACACCCACAGATTGATTTTGGAACGAAATCCTTTGACAAGACGACTTTCCAAAAGTTAGTCGGTTAAAGTGGGTTACGAAACGGCCCTGGTACAGAAAACTATGGAATATTTTGGATATACAGTTGTCGCTTGCCAAGGGTAATAGATTAATTGTGTCAGGTAAGTCTTAAAAATTACGTTTTTGTTTTATTTTCTTGCCATTTGAAGGCTCTAAAGTTGCCGGGACAAATCCACCCCGCACATACTACATACTTTCAGGCGCACAATTCTAGGACTCACTTTATTAAACATGAGCAAAGGTTCTAGGACCACATACGCTTGTATCTACAGAATAATCGCGGAAAACTCATTACACTCGGCTGGACTAGCCCTCTCCTGTACAGTAAATATACCGTACTTATACTGTACAGTAGAGGGCTAGTCCAGCCTAGTGTAATGAGTTTTCCGCGATTATTTCCTTTATAAAAGCGTCTGTGTCTAAGACTAAGGGTATGGCAAATCCAAAATGATAATATCACATCTCAGAGTTCTTTTTTAGAGAACTGATACCCAGCAGGCAGAGTTTAACTGGTAGATCGGATACTAAGGTTGATGCATTGTACAAATATATATACAAATATTTACATATATAATTATATATAGCTGGTGTTACATAAGTTACATAGGTTAGGTCTATAGAAAGAATGACTTGGTTGAGCTGTAACATAGTGCGAAGATACATCCTTGCACACAGTGCATAGATCTATCGATAATTTAGTCTGTCTCTATTGACAGTAGGCCCTACCGGTATATTTAACTATAATTATGAGACCCTTTTACCATCAACCGCTTTTCTCTTTCTCTTGGCAGGCATTTTCAATAAGGCGTGCTACCCTTCAGACTTTCTCGTCAAAATTCATCAAACCCACTCTCCTCAACCACTAATAACCACTTCTTTCCCGCCGTATTTTGATATGTCAATTGAGACTCGTACATTTAGCTGTTTACGATGTAACTGAGTTGTTTAAAAGAGAAACGCAAACAGGATCGCATTTTAAAACACATACAACACAACATATATTGTTTATTGAATAAGCAAAGTAAAACAATAAAAGGTGAATTACTTTTCCACGTGTTTCAAGCCGTACATGCATAAACTCGCAGTGAGAAATCCCCCATGTGGAGCCTCCATGAGAAGTATGCCCTGCTCGGGCATGCGCGGTACAATGGAATTCCGTCTTGTCGTAAATCGCGTCCATTGCAACCAAACAGAGTGTACAATTTAGAAAAGTACTTTCCGACATCTGCACGTGATATGGCATTTGGTTCACCTTGATCTAATGATATTCGGTTATAGTGTTTTTCCATATGCAAGTTGGTAATGATACCATTTGTGTTCAAAGACAACTGCGGTAGTCCGATGGATTGCAAGTGTTGCCAATGACGAAAATTGAACATTCCGTAAGACCATGGCATGACAACGTAGTCTGCTGAAGAAAAACTATATTGTCATCTCACATTCATTATAGCGTTACACGCCACGGTATGTCGTAAATCTTATCAAAATATATCAATATTGTGTTTTATTTTGTTGTTTTCTATATTAATCAGTGAGTCACCATTTGACGATAAATGACATGGCATTCCTGGACTCCTGACGCATTGTTAAATGTTGGCACCCTGCATACACCTAGATGCTTCTGTGACATTTGGTATTTGTTTACAACAAAGTTTATTGCATAATAGTACAAACATGTGAACAAAAAAATCTGCTTTTTTTTACCTTATCTGTTCGAAAATAGAGTATCAATTTTGTTGTTGTTGTTGAGATAAATAAATGGTTCTTAATTCACACTGACATATATTAGGTTTCTTGGTAGACTTATTTGACTAGTAATGATTTAGAGTCGGAGCTACATCTTATGCCATACAAATCATTCATTGTTTGAAATGTTATCCAATAGACCAAGGTAACCTCACCAATGCCTATCAGGTACTTGTAGAATCTGCTCACTATGTCCACTTCAAAGTGAATTGCGAGTGTTAATGGAAATTGTCAATCTTTAACGTTGTCTTTTTTTCTCTATCTGTTGCCTCTAAAGATGGGCCCTGTCTTGCATGTTGCCAGCATTGTTAGGGTTGTTTACATGTACTTCACCGATTGGGCTGGCACGCCGTCATATTAGTGAAATAACCTTCAGTGCCACATAAAAACCCAATCTTTCAATCAATCCTTTGATTTAACCAAAATGCTAACTTTCTTGCTTAATAATCTCACATTTATGATGGGCTTCTTCTTTCAGGTTTGGTGTGTTTTTGTCTTAGAAGGAACATATCATTGAAATCTCCATGGCAATTGCTCAAGGGCATGTCCATCTACACAGGTTAATATATTTTCATATGGTCTTGATTTTTTTTAAATCAAACTTTCTCTTTATTCATTTTGTTATCTCTTCTTTATATTTTTAAAACATGATAATGCATAGTTGATTTAAAGAAACTGTTAAGGCATATGTCAGTGTTTCAAAATAGCACTATATAATTCCTTTCCCATATTATTTGATTGACTTAATGTACAGGTTATAAGCCATGCAGCTTACTGAGTGCAGTTCAATAGAAATAATGTTTATATAAAGAATAAAACAGCATTTTGGACCTTGGCTAATTTGTTATCTAACATGTGATCTTAAACTCATACTGGACAGATTATCCTTGAATCCTCTTGTAACATACTATTTGGTTAATTCAAATCATACACATGCCTTGTTTTTCGAGCAAGCATGCAGAAGTTAGATACTTTTATAATTGTCATAATTTAATTGTTAACATTACTGTTGATTATTTTTTTTTTATATTAGCATCAATTTGGCTGTGGGCCTAGCTTTACTGAATGCTTTCTACTCCGAAAGTTCATTTTTGGTAAACCACCATTATATGTGTAAAGGTTAAATGTGGTTTGTAACTACCATTGTACATTTATGCTCGTATATAATTTAAGCAAACCATATGAAAATATGATTTCAGCTTCAAGATGATGGGTGATGGACTTGACCGCCCTCAAAGCGCTCTATTAAGGGGAGTCCATATCACAGAGTTTAAAGATAGTCGAGTTAACCCTCAGCCTATTGTCCTGGAAGAGAGCGATGTCTTGCTAGAGGAATATCTATCTCCTAGGAAACTGGTAAGTCTCCAATTATGACTAGTTTGCATATGATTAATAATTATGTTTACTATCTCAATCTGAAACCATATTCAAGCAGAGAGGAAGCTAGCTACAAAGCTGTGCCATGCTAAAACATTGTATTTTCCGCATTTTACAGGACGATGCGAAGCACATATTTGGAACTTACCATCTTATTCAGCATTTGCAGTCCATTATAACAAAATCTTTGTGTAGCTTTTTTGCTTAGCATGTCATCTGAAGTGTTCAAAATGGAATTCAGTAGCTCTTCGTATTCAGACTCCCATATTTACAAAATAATTCTGCGAACTTTTCGAAGTTGGAGGGACTACCACGTGACCACAGGACTAATTTATATTCAAAGCTTGCTTGACCTAGATCAAAAGTCACATGATTACACAAGTTTGCACCATGTCACATTTCGCTTTGACTTAAACAAACCCATGACACATTTCAACTGACATGTCTGAAGTCTCTTCACTCGCGCTTTTCCCTTATCTGATGCCAAATTTGATCTATAATAATGAAATAATTATTTCTGATTCCGTCTAATGTTTTGGGTAACTCCGTAGTATAATCGTAGTAAAAAAAATGGCGCTGCATGAAGTTGTTAAACAAAACGAGGCTTATGAATAATAATTATCTAGGTCGATTACTCAGAAGTCTACATTCACGCAGAATCCCGTGTCGAGTGAGAGAAGATAGCAACATGGCGGCGCATGTTTCGGCCGGGATTGATATAGATTTTTAAACGCTGCTACTGAGCAATTTTACTTCCAATATCCACGAATGGAACGTATAATCACTGACATCACTGAACTATATAGAATAGGATAGTACTTGATTTGGCAAGTAAAAGACGGCAGATAAAAAAAGAAGAAATTACACAATTTCATTTAGCTGTGTTCTGTATCGTTATATGTGGATACATGGTAGACTAATAACGATACAGATATCTAAGAGGAAGCGTGCCCAATATACATGTATGTTTTCAGAAATAGTTCATTGGTGGTTGGCAAGGACTATCCTCTGTCTTTGGGTGCCTCAGGAAGCTGATTTGTTGTGGCATCCTGTAATTGCCATGTCTTTTCTTTTTTGCCAACAATGATTAGGCTAGTGCCCCGTGGCTATTGGGCAGGCATGCTGTCATATGAACGAAATATCCTCAAGTATGATGAAAAAAATCAATTAAACAACAAAACAAACCAAAGTAGTATGATATACATTTGAATTCTCTCCTGCTTACACATTGTGTGCAAATATACTTTAAAGCTTTGATGAGATCATGGCTTGTTTATGACTGTTCCGTATCACTCCCATTCACAACTTGAACTCGTCAGCGATTCTAAACTGCACCGCATCTTAAACTATACTTATACTACACACTTGTACATGTATGTTTACTTGAATAAAATTTGCTTGTTGTGTCACAAACACCTCTGCAGCATTTAGGTATCTCATCAAAACCCTATAATCCGACTCTGCATCAAGACGTGCAGCGCCTCAGGTCTGGACTCGGCACTTAAATGATGACAGAGGTTTTAGTCATGCAACTTTGACCTGAACCTTAATATTTAAACCCTGATGCACATCTTTATCTAGACACTTGACAATGCGTATTCTGTCGGTGTAATATTTATTTGGCTTCGTTACATTATTCTGATTGGATATCTAACTTTCAGAAACTATTGACTGGTGTGGATAATTTGGAGAATGTTAGATCCTTAGAAATGAGGGTGGATACAGCAGATACCAGCCTGGGGAACTTTGGAGCCATGTTACCAAATCTGTCACAGCTCAAATTATCAAACAGTTTTATTAGGAGTATTAGGTAAGGAGATATTGTAATATTTAACATAATATCAAGCCTTGTTCATATTGGTAGATGTTGAATGAAAGCAGCACTCAAAATTTAATCACTTCCTCCTTCAGTGACGTTAAAAAAATAAAATGTTTTGTAACATTCGATAATCCCTTTTCTGGTCTTGGCTGGATTGAACCCTTGGCAACTCATTCTAAAGCTTTTAATACTGCACAAAAATATCATCGTTATAAATGATTGTAAGTGAACGTCTGTTACTTAGAGCTAGAGTGTCAGGTTTCTGTATAAATATTTCTTGGAATTCCGAATATAGAGATATGTACATTGTATATCCTTCGACACCATGTTTTCTATATGATAAAATACTGTGTTCTCTATTTCAGGGATATTGGCTCCTCATTACGGAGTTTACAAGTGTTATGGATGTCTAGATGTGGACTTCAGGAATTAGATGGATTATCTTCTATGAGTAGACTCACAGAATTATATCTATCTTATAATGAAATAGCAGATCTAAGCCCAATCAGCATGTTAGAAAATCTTCAAATTCTAGATTTAGAAGGGTATGTGTGCAGAAATAATCAATTTACCTTGCCTTAAACTCATTTATCTTACACTGTTTAAATTGAAACACAGAAATTGGGGACAAAGTGAAAATATAAATTGTGTGTATTACATAGAAAGTGGATGTTGATGGAGATATTTAGCACTTAAGTTTGCTGGTGTGTTATGTTACATCACAATTAAGGCTAATTAAATTGTGGATATATGTTGGCTAACTGTATTACAATGTATGTACATGATGTAACTCATGCATATATTCCTTGAATACCATTGACTTGTGGACTCTCTCTGTGTTGTCTTTACTCCTTATAGTACATATACACTAAATCAGTATCATTTAATAGTTGACACCCAAATGTTTTTATTTTCAGCAATAATATAGAGGATATAAGCCAGATTCAGTATTTAGAGATGTGCTCAAGTTTACAGAGCCTAACTTTAGAAGCTAACCCTATATGTATTATGTCCTCTCCTGAGAGTCAGCAGGTAAGCCATTTTTATTCTAGTTCATTTCTGCGAAGTAGCCAAGCTAATTCTAAAGGCAACCTCTCAGTTACTTAAATGATCTGATTTTATCTTTTGTAAGTTAATTCATTCATTTAATGATAATCTATTTGCTGAGTATTCCCCGGAGTGAACTCCAAAGCTCTCTTAACATTTATATACTCTGACTTTCTTTTTTGAAAGCTGCTAACTTGCCTTTTTCTTAACTTTGAAAGCATCTTGTTGCCAATGTTGTATATATCTTCAGCATATTGAATGTGCAAGATAATTTGTTTCCCTAGGTGCTGTACATGCTTTAGTTCTAGTGAGACTTCTTTCCCAAGGTGGTCTTACAGATTCACTTTTTTTGCCTTGCCATGATGATGTTTGTGTAAATTGTGTTGAGGCTGGTTTCCTTCACCTGCTGCCCTGGTATGCTGGAATATTATTGGTATACTTTGCAGAAAAGTATACTAAGCTGAACAAATATGTACAAGCATTAAACATTCTTAAAGCATTTCTCTTTATGCTTTACTGCACACTCCTTCTCAGCTTTATTCCAAATCTTAGACTCTCTGGCTAAGGGCAGTATGTTTCCAGATTAAGTTCATGCGGTCATACTTAGCACTGGAGGAACAATATTTTCCCAATAGAGAAAAACTTAAGTGACTACACATTTTCTGGTTGTGTTAAGAGTTGCTGTCTACAGTTGGAATACAGCGCCGTCATATGAGTGAAATACCCTTGAGCATGGCGTTAAACACCAATCAATCAATCAATCAATCAAATCTTAGTGACTTGTATAATCTATATAACAAATTGCACTGAAAAACTGTTGTTTTGAAAGCAAGGTAATCTGCTCTTTATACTTGGTCTTTTGCCATACTTATATGGTATTGTTGTGAACACTCTTAAACCATTAAATGCTCCTTCCTGGTCATATCTCAATGAACGTAAAAATATTTAAGGCATGCCCACTTCAGTCAAACTGTTTTGTCTATGCGGATTCATACAGTGGTCACTGTATTTGTCTCTGATGAACAAATAAATATCTGCAACTGTACTTCACTTGATTATTGGACCAACTTGTGAAGTTGTTAAGGGAGATAACTGTGGAGTGACTTGTAATAGTGTTGATCGGTTATAGCAAGTTTTATGTTGCTTTCAGTTGAATTATGACTACAGAGGAACGATACGAACGATGTTACCCCAATTACAGTCCCTAGATGATGAGTCCATAAGCACTTCAGAATCTAGTAAAAAAACTAATGTGTTTGACGAGGACTGGGCATTTTTAGATGAATTACAACAAGATTTAGGACTTCAAAACTTAAACACAGACAATTTGGAAGAGGATAATACAGGTATGACCATAATGACAAAACTCATAGTTCATTATACTGCTATGTCAAGACAGCTCTTAGCTGTGTTTGATCACGAAAATTAAATATTAAGTTCTTTTTATTAACTTAAGGGCCCAGAATTGTAACTCTTCGGTGTGAATAGACATTGCGTTCTTGAAAATTATGATAGTTTTATTCCCTCTCATATCTTGTCCTTTTTTTTTTCTCCTTTTTTCAATGGATTTCACTGCTCTGGGGGCCTTCTCTCTGACATATGTGTGAACTAACCTTTAGTAAGGCCTATAACTCTCACTGAGGTCTAACCTCTGTGTTGTATATCTATAGTTTATTATATTTATGTTGAACAGAGTACTGCTTCTGTTGGAATATTGGAATTAGATTAAATTGGTATGAATGTGATTTTAACTTTCTAATTAAAATTGATTTCAGTGACCATTTTTAAATATTCTTAGCTCCAGAACTGATGTATCTTTGTTTTTTTGTTTGTTTTTTTAATGCAGTACAAATGTTTGACAATTTTTCCTCAAAAAAATTTTTTGGCCAAATATGTTTTGCAGACTCAGTGCCTTCTGTGCGCCCATCGAGTGGAAAGCGTACCTTAGCCACCTACAGACCAGGTTCTTCCTTGCGCCCTGGCACAGGTATGAGACCAATGACTCGACAAGGGTCACCTAGTGTAAGACCAAAGACAAACAGTAGTCCAGGAAGTAGTGGGGGAAGACCAACTACAGCTGCAAGACCACCATCCACAGGTAATCCCTTTGAACACTTGCCTGTAATATCCGTGCGAATTCAGAGTATTTGGCATGCAAATTATGTCTGTGTAATCCACATTTCTGCCAAAGTCATCGTAAAATGGTACAGATAATTCTTTGTCCAGCATTGCACTTAGACATGGGATAAATGAGCAAGAATTATTGTTAAAGGTGAAATTACAAAACTTCATTATTAGTTGACATTTTCCTCTTTATATTTTCAATTTTTCTCCTAATAGTAAAAAAAACTTTAAACTTAAAACATAATATGCCAATGATGTTTATATTGAAGGCACTAGTTTTATGTATACTTTCAATATTTATTACAGAAGAAAATGAGATTGCTGATTCAGCAAGTTCTCTGACAAAAGGCGGTGTTATTTGTGGGAATCCATGCCGGGCACTGCGTAACAGACGAGGGGATAGTTTTACACCTCCTGGTAAAGAGACGACACCAAAACTATTTTCTCAAGTGAGTAACACTACTCGAGTTTTCTTTCTTTTTTTTTTCTCATTATTATTAGATCTATAAGTCACATGTATGAATTTAGTATGTGGATAGTTGGTGTAACAGTAGGTGGACAGTACGGTCAATTTCTGACTGATATTGCCACAAAAATCACGACTTTTATTCTACAATGGTTATATTGCTCCTCAAATCATCTATTGCCTTAGTATTTATGGAAACTGCTCTAAACAACTACTTAACAGAATATATAAACTTCAAAAATCTGCCTCCCGCCTAATTCTAGATAAACCCAGACATACTCCATCAACAGAACTCTTCAAAATTTTACAATGGCAATCAGTTTTTGACCAAGTCGATATGGAAAAGGCTGTCACAGTTTATAAGTCCCTTAATGATCTTTATCCACCATATATGAATGCCCTCTTGCAAACA
>JAVFBZ010194397.1:2410-14265 GCA_032466195.1 Katharina tunicata | reverse complement strand
GGTATATTATTTATAGATGCATTGAACATCCAGTCAAACCGTCTCCATTTAACTTGAAAGGTATCCAGAGGAAGAAACTCACTTCTCTTGCATGTGGAGTTTGAATGTTTTCAATTCAGTGAGCGGACAATTGCTGGAAGCCTAGTAAACTTCTCGCGCTATTAAATGCGCCATGTAGATTGCAATAAAACCTAATCTTATCCTTTAAGAGATTTATTCTTTTGTACACGAAACTGTGTAAGGGAATGTCAATGAAATATAGCTCACTTTTTTAACAAGTTTAGAAAAGGTCTATGAAACGATAATTGATTATTTGTTTGCGATCGAATGAAACCACTATCAGGCATGTAATACTAAGTTTTTACTTATATTACTGGTCGGGCAACGGTAGAGAGTAATTATGCTGACTCAATTTACATATAACTAAAAGTGCTTTGTTTTCAGCAACTCTTTAACCGCTTATATATACCCCACTCGGCTATTTGGAACCCGCATCTTTGTAAGTAGACGCTATTCCAGTCCACTTAGCTCCCATCTGAAATATCTTAAACTGCCGGAAGCGATCGTTATTAATTGCACCCCTTAGCGTTTACACATGTCCAGCTAGGAATCAACGTCCAATTATTAACCTAAACACAGGCATTAACAGTACCGTTAGGGTTGAAATTCTCAGCCAAATTTATGAGCTGCGCCTAAAAGGGTCATTCATATGCCAAGGTAAGAATATTAAACAATTCCAGAAAATGTATACCACCGTAAACTAAGATGTACTTTACAAATTAGACGTGCCGTTACAGTATTGCATATTGTGATTTGGAAAATATTTTCACTTTAATACTGACATATGTCATTTAGCTATGAATTGCCAACCACGCGATATTAGAGCCCTCACTGACACGGTTTCGTTTAAAATATTTGTCACTCGGCAACCATATTGATAAACACGCCAAAGCTCGTTAACGTACATGATGGCATGATGGCCAGCCCAATGTGTGCATGAAACATCCCTTGAAGGCACTCACGACAAAGACCGGCAATCCAGGACAACCGCAGGACGTAAAACAGGACGCAATCCTGGTGCTCCTTAGCAAAGAGAACAGGAAGCTGTCGCCATCCACCTATTCCAGTGTTTGAATCCCTTCAATCACTTAAGAATTAATATAATATCACGCGTTGGCTCATTCGTAATAAATTGGAATAAGCCAATTTCTGTTGCATATACATGTATCACTATTGCCCATAAGCAGTTATACACACTTGCTTAAAATCAATATGTATTTTTTGTCGCGGTATAGCTATATTAACTCTGGTTTATTAAATGACAGCTGGTGGACTTTCTTGATACGCGTTGAAGCATTGATTACAAGCCACTATATACAATTATCATAAATACAGCTGTGCTATATACATAGCGCTCTTCATTTCATTCTGCGTATCACCGCGGAGTTGGCATTAAAGTCGATAAATATTGACATTGTGCATCTCAGAAAACTAGATATTTGTCACTCTAAAAGCATGATACATGACACTTCTTTAAATAACCCTTTGCGATATTGTCTACACTCGGGCAAGTCATCTGGCAACCCACTTATGTTATGGTTACGTGTCAATAAACGCCACAGTCATGAAGAACTATTTTAAGCAAACCTTTTATAAAAATGGAATACGTGCTTTTGCTTTTGAAAATAAACTCGATTATTCTTATTTCTTTGAAATATTGCATGTTTATTAAAATATAATATTTTGTTTTTGATTTTGTTTTAGCGGGTGGTTGGGTGGGGGCTTCCTGTGCCCTTGCGTGGTGCTATCTGAGCTAAGGGCATCAGGAAGCTGTTTTGTTGCAGCGTCTTGTTTTACGGTGGTTTCCTCCACCGATTGGTCAAGACACTCCGTCATATGAGTCAGATATGTACGACGTAAAACCCCAATCAAACAACAAACAAACAAGTTTATCAATTAGCAATTAACGGTTCGACATTTATTATGTGTTTTTGTGTTGTCCGCATACGTACATATAGATGCTGCACACAAAAATCTACACTAAATATTCTACAATACTGCTTTACATATTTATGATATGCTTTGAAATGATATATACTAGTTAACGTGTGTGATATTTCCAGACACGCTTCTAATCGATTATTATTTATTTGCATGTAGACGAATAATACACTACAAAGTTGACCTATCTGCATGGTTTTAGAGAAATCTTATGTTACTATAAGTCAACGACAGAAAAGAGCTCGCCGCTACTAAAGAATTTCAGAATTTATGAAAGATGAAATATCTGGGAACAGTTTCATGTTAAAGCCTATCATTTATGCCACAATGCGGTATTTAGTCGCCCCATATATTTTGGAAATTCTAAACATGCGGAAGACATAAGTTGGGGATAGAAATATGCTGTCTTAAATGCAGGAAGAAATCGAATTGATAACAGATGTTATTATTTCTTTTTTCATTTTCTAAGAGGAAGTTTGTTAGTACATGTAGCCTACATGCAGTGCTGGATATTTCGTACTGTTTAATATTTGATATGTAAACGAAAATACAAAGTCGACCAAGCCACCTACATAATAATGCACGCGCTGTCGTTATAAATGACATGAACGCGAGCTGATCTGAGGCGTGACCATATAGGCCTACACAATTAGGCCTGGGGAAAGATTATCTGATTTCATGTTGACAGACAGAAAGGTTCGCTAGTACAGTAAACCGCATCCATGCATGTAGTATTCGTGATTATCGTCCATTGACTCATTTGGTGGAATGTTCGAAATGTATCATTTCGGTTCATGATCGTTCTTACCTATCAAAGCATTACAAAAGGGTAGGAAGAGTACAAAAACTCTTCGTGATTTGTAGAATTGTAAAATAATCTCAATGGAGGCACGACACAAAGCGATTTATAGTATGGTGGACTGTTTATGCCACATTGTTTATGTCTCATTATTATTAAATATTTTTAAAATCTATTTATTGATGTGTTATTTGATTGCCGTTTAACGTCACACTCCAGTGTTATATGACGACTTACATTACAAGGTAGTTTCGAACCTACACTGTACAAGTATACCGGCCACAGTGAAGGGGACTCAGCAGTCCAACGCTCAACCAACTGGGCCACATCGCAGCCCTAGATATTTTAAAATAATTGTTTTGAAAAATTTTGTCAATACAAATGCTTGCCTATTTAGTAAGGAACGTTTAATGTTGATTGACTTTTTGATGTTATTTTAGTGGATAATCATAAAATAACTGTAAATACGATGGCTTTATTTAGCTTTTAATAAAATGCGGAATTTCTGTACAACTAGTAACTATCACAATGTCAAACAAATAACACAGGGAATGAATCAGAATAGTTTGAAAGTCATTAAAACTGAATGGCAAGTAAGATCCACAGATCTTGTCGCCACTGATCGAGTCAAATGCGTAAACTTGCATCTTGGATCAATCGTGACTCAATTCGGTTATCTCCCTTGGCGTTTTATGAATTGCGGCGTGATGTCCTGAAGTTCGTGAAGATTCGCTTATACGTTTAAATTGATCTTGGATATGATGTTTTAATTACAACAGGAGACTTACTTTAGAATCGGCTTACATATTGTATTTGATTGTTGCTTTGGAATAACACTCTCTAAGCTGTGTACCTAATTAGTTCATAATATATTACTTAAAACCATACGAGATTTGAACTCTGAGGAAAACAAATCCTCATAAGCGCCACCACGAATATATGATTTGTAGATGTTGTTCATAAAATAGTATTACGCTGTAACAGGGGTAAAACAAAGTCAATAGAACCACGGATCCAAGTCGTAGTAACAAACCTATCCGTGTCATGTACAATCTGTACAATTATTGGCAATACTCCATTGCCTGAGTAACTTTGTTTTACGTCGAAGTAAAGGCATGATTCAATTACATAAGTCTGGAAGTACAGGCACGAATTGGTTCATTCTTTTTTGTTTGCTGTTCGCAGAGATGAACCAGAAAAAAAAACAAATAAAATTAGTCCTATTACAAGCCGATATTACTCAATTCAATCGGAAGTCCTTGTACATCAGACAGAAGCCACATTTGGGTAATCTATTTCAGATCTACATTAAGCTTGTCCTATAGGCTGTCATTAATTGTTTGTGAAATAATAAGTTTCCCTCCTCACAAGGAAGTGTAAGGTGGACCATCCCTGTCATACTTGTAAACGTCAATATTACAGATGGAAATAAAACGTACGGCTTCGATAACAGTCGTTCGATGTTTATTTTGCATATTTTATGAATTCTGAGAAAGAAAAACTTGCATGTCTTCGTTATGCAACTATAGCAAGGGTCGAACGCCTTGTCCCGGCATTCTGGTTCAACAATTTGTAAAAACCTCATTTATAAAAAAATAAGCTAACTTTATTATATCTCCTTATCCAAGGTGGATATAGCTGACCTCGTTCGAACATGTGGAAATGATACCTGAAGATGAACAGTAGTACACAAAATCTATATTCCTAGATTAAATCATCTCCACATTCAAAATATTATATCCATACCTCCCTCGTACATTTGATATAACACCGAATTACTGATTAATAAAGTAATTAGAGTAATTATATAGGGGGATGTCAATGGAATCTACAGACACACGATAAGTGCTTGCTAATCAGCTGTGTAGGGCTTAATCTTTGACATCGACTGGCAGAAAAAGCTAAAACGTAGAAGAGTCCATCCCTGAATCCATGAGTCGCGGATTCGATTCCCAGACGAGCCCCAGTCGTGAAAATATTCCCTGAACTTGAGCAAGCCGATAAAAGTCACATCTATCTGCTCGTTTCTCGTATGAAGCAGGCGAAATACGTTAACGTCAATAATTTGTCTCTGTTCTATCTCACGCTTATCCAATGTACTTTTGTTGGACTTGCATTAGTTTATTAACTTGTTATTTTATCACTATCTGTCAAACCTATTATGTACTTGAAATGTCTTATGACAAGTAGCATATTTATGCTAACGTCAATAAAAATATCTGAATCTAATCTATAACTAAAAAGTCTTATGTAAAATACACATTATAAGTGCTGTTAGCGGTCGCCTTGTTCTTACCCTGGGGTATTTTGGTTTTAACACGGTTGGTGCAGTCAGATTTATTAACTTTCTTGATTGTTTAGTAATGCTGTTTGTTAGAGATTTATGATGCTGCGGCATATAATACTGATTATGCCTGATATTTATTTTACAAATGTCAATAATTTCTAATTTACGTTTGTTAAAGACAACCGGAAGTCTACAAATTTTCAGGATTATTATGAGAAACTTGCTATGTTCCAGGATTAATAAGTCGGTAGGCCTTTGCTATGCAAATATTGACTTTGCGATGTTTTCCTTCCTAAGTTAATCTTGGTGTACTTCTATTATCTGATGAGTATAGCCCCTAATAGCTTTGGGTATATACATACAATTAAGCTTAATGTATGGCTATCAAAGCACCATTTTCAACGAACCCCACGTATAGCGAAAACTTCAAGCATAGCTTAGGACCATTTGAAACAAAGCCCGTTTTAAACAAATCGCTTAAAATGACAAAGTGTTCAATATTAACTGTATATTTTGGCCTGTAAAATGTTTAATATGCCTTTTTATGAAATAGCCAAACCCCCAAATAAAAGCTAGCTCACTTATTTTCAGTCCGCTTTTAAAGTTCAACCTCAGGCTGTCTATCAACAAAATGTGCAACACCGGTTTAGCTCGAGAGCACGTTAAGAGGGTTCTCATGTGATTCTTAAAATAACTTAGTAAATTACTAAAACAGATCTTGGCAGCTGTAATTAATACCTACAGAAAAATCCACAAAGAATTCGGCCAGTTTAATTGTTACTCTGATTTTTAACCCAAAAATTATGTTTTCTTGTTTTTTTTTGTGAAGATAAATTTTCAACCATTTATTCTGGTTTGTTCAAAAGGTAAATGGATGTTTAGGCATTAATTACGACACAGGTTTTGTGAACAGCAACTTCTGGTTTATCATGGATGTATTTGGAGTACAAAGTGCAAGATAATAACATAAGATATTATGGATTAACAGCTCCGGTGTATTTTGTTAAACCATAATATCTTATGTTTTTTTCAGTGTCTCGTCTTCTATATGCCTCTTAAAGAAGGAAGTGTCAGATGCTCTGCCTAACCGATTTGAATCACCCGTATGTTAGATTGCAGCTGGAATTTAACAATGTGTTATGATATCAAATATTACTGATTAATAGTAGGTTAAGCTAGAGCCAGAATAATGATTTGAATGCAAACATACAAATATCAGCATAGAGTCATTTAGAATTGTAATTTCATTTGAAAGAGAAGGTTGGCTGAATATATGATCATAACCCGAAATTGAAGCACTTATGTTTTATCATACATAAACATACTGTAGTGATTTATTCTCTGTTCAACATTTCTGTGAAGCAACACGGAAAGCGTCGTGTTGAAATATACCTTGTTGAAGTACCTCTGGTATTACGAATATAAAACAGATAACCTGCTTTAGTAGGAATTCAACACGAACTATACGCCGAAAACGTACAAAGGGAATGCATTTATTTCCTTCTGCACTACAAACGGAAACTGAATGCATAAAGACATAACCTGCTATAACCCTAGTATTTATGTCTGCCAGACGTTTCTACCCCACATGAGACTTCACTCTCTAAGTTAAGAATAAATTTTACTTCGTCTTGGGAACGACCGGAAACGACAGATTGACAAGTCCGGGCTACATACTGTGCGTTCTTTGAGGTTTCGTATTGCACATCCCACCCAGCCTATGCCCTACTCTGGGACATATCACATTTTTTTTAACCATTCACATATTTGAGAATGTCAATTTTGTAAGACCAAAAATGTTACAGAAGCCAAGATTTGCTTTGGTGCACAATATATTTGCTGAGTTGATGCACCCAAACTTATAAATGTTGAAGTCAAGTAAAGATTATGCTTTATGCCAGGTGTAGTGATTTAAAATCCGTTTGATATTTGTGGAAATTAGTAGTTTAAAGTCTCAACCGTTATTTCATGCTATTTGTAATACAATGTTATCAATTCCAAAAGTTCACAGAAAAGGTGGCAATGTGAGTTGAAAGTCTGCAGGTTAAATGTCTGCCTACACAGAAATACACGGAGAGTGACTTAGACCTGTTTCCAGCACCAAACAAACGGAGAACTATATCCTGTGTTGGACAATAGAAATAGCATAAGAGTTTATTGTCCTGTATTCGGTAATGCAAACATATCAACAGTTTATGATCCCTTTTAATAACACACATGCATTCAAATTGAGCTAACCGCCTTCCATAATAAAAACAATCCTAGGTTTAATTAGAAAGAGTCCACAGTTGTGGTTTCTGTTAAAAAAAGCGTTGAGTGCATAATTCACTAAATATTCATCCTAAATGTTAAGGAAAAGTACAAAATTGCACCCTGATTGTCCATTTCTTTACCATTTCACAGCTATTTTTAAAGGAAAGGAAACGAAAAAACAAAGTCATAGTCAAATTACAGACCCTACCAAGTTGTTACTAAAACTACAATTACATTTTTATCGGGTTACTCCTTTTCCACTGAAAGTCACTTAAAATGAACTTCTGTAAGTAAAATGAATGGTGGACATTTCATGCTGAATCTGTTGTTATGCTCATATTACTGAAGTAAATGTATATCAAAATGCTGTGGATGAGATATATATAACTTTATAGTTTCTGTTTTGCTAGGGTAACATTTTGAGTAATTCGGGTTATTTTTGATCTGCTAGAAATATATACATGGCACAAACAGTCCACCATACATTTTACATTGTACGTGTCTTTCAATGGAAAACGAGAAATCCTACAAAAATGTAATTACAGTTTGGTTAACAATTTGATAGGGTCTATTATTTGACTATGGCTTTGTTTTTGTATTTTCTTTCCCATTAAACTTAGAGTCCATGCATATCAAGAATAACATCAAAATTCATGTTTTTATGGTCAATGTTTTAAAAGTGAAACGATTTGACATTTACCCAAATAGTACAAACAGGCAGTTTTCAGTACGACCAATCTTTGCACGTTTTTGTTCATTACCCTTCAAGAAAACATGCATAGTAAGGTGTGTTAAACGTAATACTTTACAGCCAAACAAAAAGTCTAAGCTAACACCACGTTTTCAGGTTTTAGGTAATCAATTTAGAAATATAAAAAAAAACTGCATTTATCTTTCTACTTTGAACTTGATCTGTCGGTTACGTCGCAGAACGTTTGCTAACGTAAATACCGACTCTGTTTGTCTTTCCTACAGTAATTGCCCCTTGGCGAACTGCAGTCTTCCTGGGTCATTTAGTTTCAACCCCTCTCATTTTTTACATTCATTTTGACTTTTTTTCACAGCGGTAAGTGTCAGACAAAAAAACGGACCGCTTGAAGACATCTGTTAACCATTTTTCTTCCCTTCCTATCAAATGACAACTTTTGGCCTCGGGAAATATGTCTACTATATACAGTCTTGCTGTTCTACTTTTTATGTTACAGGGCAAATCTCCTGTAATATATATACTAGTAAAACTGGGCTCTGAAAAATTTAACGGGATTCTGATTCGTTTTAAATTAACCAAGACGTAAACTTGAAGTAAAATGTCTATGATCTTGATATGCCAAGAATCCCTTGCCCCACATATATAACGCTTGTAGCCAATATAGGCCTACGATACTGCGAGCATATATATATGAACTTTCAACAGTTAAAATAATTATCTCTTTTGATAGGTTTTTGCCATATCCGGAAACATTTCCCCAAAAATTCAGTGCTAAATTCAGTACAAATAATGTTCGTTTCAGTTGCGTAGATCAGACCTAGAAAGACATTTGGGTTTTCAGTTATACCGTCTATTACCAAAAACATTTGCTCAATGTAGCACTTAGTGTATAGTTTTATTATGCACAGTATATTCAATTTTCAACCAGACTGAAAGGTGTTTGACAGGTTATGATGGACCTATGCAGGAGACTATGTGTTGTTGCGTTTAGACTGCTTTAGGTGTGAAATAGCACTATTTAGGCCATACGTTTCATTAATGTTTCACACTTTCAATTCTACTTGCAGGTTGGTTTGCAGTTCTCAAGGACGGAAGTAGAGTGCCTCATTTTGGATCAATAGCAGCAATAGCCACATCACGAGTGTGCAGATTTCTTGTGACCACAAAATTGGTTGGATTTTATATATTATCGGACAAAAGTGGCTCAATGACATATGCCAGGCGGGAACTTCTTCCTGGTGACGTATTACGATCTGGTAAAGTCTATGTAGGGACGTCCAAAGTCAGCAAAGAGTTCGGTTTATTTAAGAAGAAGAAAAAGAAGGACGTAGAAGTCAAGTACCTCAAATGCACAGACGAAACTGATCGAGAAATCTTAATCAACTTGGACCAATCAGGAACTTTCTACCCCATATCCTATACCAATGGCTCTGTTACAGGTTGTGTAATGCAGTTGAAACAGATCCTCAAAAAACTCTATTTTCCATTAGACGTTAAGCTAGTCTATGGCCGTATACCTAACGCTCCGTGCTCATTTTCTGGAATGCTAAGACTGACTGCATCATTCGAAGAAGACACTGTTGTTGCTTCCACAATGATGAACTACAAAAATATACTGTTAGAACTATCAACGCAATCTGTTCTATTGTTCAAAGTTGCATCCCCGACACGTCAGCTTTTAGAAAGTAGAGCCTATCAACAGGCATTAGAAATGTGCCAAGAACGAGCCGAAGTTTATGTCCGGGATATGAAAGTGTCTTTCGATTTTATAGCTGAAGTCCTGCCACCAGCTTCAAACGCTTCAGAAACGTCAAGCTCGAGCCCAAAAGTATCTGTGACGAACGACCCAACCCCACCAGGACCAATTGCTCAAACAAAAACAGAACCCCGAAAAACCTCGGACGCAGAGAAAAGCAGAGAGGCCGTAATGGAACAATGTGGTTATATTGATACATCCGGTGCTACAACGAAAAAATCAGCTGCACCCGTGGAAAACGGAGCTGAGTACGAAATGATATGGCTTACTTCAGAAACTAAAGTGAAAAAACGCGACCGGAGTGCAAAAGGTGATGAGAGTAAGTCAGTGGAGAGTAGGGCAAGTTTTCGTTTATCGCTGGAAGGAACTTATTTGTCCTGTCCGATTTTCTCGACAGATGATCGGGTAAAGGGTTCCAGTGAGGACACCATTCCATCTGATAAGCCACAGTCTAAAAGGGTAGATGACATAACGTTAGACATTCCCCCACCACCGCTGCCACCGAGGATCCCTAGGCCGAGCAGCAAGAGAATTAACGGGTCTCCAGAACTAAAGAAACCAGAACGCACAAGTATTTACGAGGTGTTAAAGAAAACAAAACCAGTAGAGCAAGCTTTGAGATTTCAAGATAATTCCAAGGAAAGAATTACAAGTACTGTGAGTAACAGCAGCTCTGGTAGTAACCCAAGTGGAAGCGGTGAGTCCAGTACGACCTACGATAATAGCTCAAACACTTCAATAGGTGACAACTGGTTAGAATTAAATGGGCTCGAAGATTTAAGGGACTATGATTTCCCTGAGCCATATTTGTTGAGGAAACCTAGTGAATCTGACTACAGCCCTGTTGGTGATGCACCCAAAAGCACCGAGAATACACAGCCTTTAGTGGAAGTGGTGTCATATTACGATAGTGGGTCTTACAGACCCGTGTCGCCAGGGGAATATGTTGACGATTTGCCCCTCGGGGCATCTTCGGCAAATGTAGGTGCTAGTGGACAGAGTGGAACGTCAGGTCGGGCAGCAACCTTGAACTCCAATAACCGTGACGGGGTTTCGGCGGTTGACGCATCTGCTCATTGCTCAGCTTCAAAAACTATCGGTAGCCTTTCAGGTCTTTCTGTGGAGAAAGTTGGCGATGCTTTGCGTCGACTTGGCTTGAAAAACTCAGTCATAGATTCGTTTGCTATGGAAAACATCGATGGTGATTTGTTATGTAAATTTAACGAAGCTACCCTCCAAGAAACGTTCCCTTCTCTTCGATCTCTGGACATTAGAAAGATTAGTTTATACATCCAGTCAGGGTGGCAGCCAAATGTATGATGAATACGCTCACTTGTTGATTTCTATGTTTACTGTTAAACTAAGCAAGATCTACTCCATTAGGTAAAATTCAGTTCTCACAAATGATTATAATAACTTCAATTTGTAAATGTGAATATTTTGGCCTATATATTGATCTTGACAGCTTGACGAATGGCTTTCAGGTCAGGCCAACATAAATACAGGACTATGTTCTTATATGTTTTGTATCGTCCACAATATGATCTAACTTCTGTTAACAGATTAGGCGTCGTGTATCTGATTGTCCGGAAAAGAATGTTATTTTTAAAAATCTCAAATTTATTTGGTGACCTACTCGAGGGTTGCTGAATAATAAAAGACAAAACCAACAAATATGTGTTAGCAGAGAAGCATAAATATCATAAATTATTTTCATGTCTGATAAAATGTGTTCATTGATTACGTTGTTTATATTAGTCATATATAACGAGGAACATCTTTTAAAAAGTACAAATGCGTAGATCTACAACAATCTTTCTGGGGCAGAACAAGTCTTATAGGTCGTCCATCTGCCTTGTCCTTCTCCATTATACATACAATCTTTGATCGGTCCGTCGGTTAAACAAGTGTATGAGCAGTGTATGCGATTATCCAACTGGAACCTGTGTAGGGCGATAAATATCACCATTCATTCTTCAACAAAAGCCAGCAGCGTTGTCTACTGACAGACTATTGATAATCTCAATATCACTTCTTGGAATTCATTTAT
>JAVFBZ010194386.1:0-14266 GCA_032466195.1 Katharina tunicata | reverse complement strand
TGATGCTAATCTTTTCTCTAAAGAAACCCCAGACATTTGAAAGTTAATGTTCCGAATGGCTCAATGTAACCCAGCCAAAAACATTTAGGCATGGTCAGATAAACTTGCTTTATTACATATATTGTTGGCTTTAAGTAATCTGCTGGTGTGATAGCTGACAGTGCCGATAAGCGGGAGGGTGATAATAAAAGGTGATGGGCCTATAATTGACGATTTAACGGTGGTTGGATGGATAATCTCCTTAATGATTCTCTGAACAAATTCGCTAGCTGTTGTTTGCAAGAAAAATTTCTTTTAAGTGGGTTAATTCTTCTAATGAGGCTTGTGGATTTGATAGGTGGACTAGTTTTTCGTAGCTGATAGCGGGGTTATATTACAGGTTTATTATTGCAATCTTGTACCTCATTGACCATAAAAAATGCCACCTGGGTGAGAAACAAACAGATCGTCAAGAAACACGCCAAATATTGATACAGCTATAGACTCTGGTGTAGGTAACACTGTCATTACTGACAACACTGAATCATGTACAACAACAAGATGTAGTGACACTGGCCTGCATGTAACAGCGCCTATTGAAGTCCAGGAGCGAGCCGAAATAACAAGAGAGACGGAGGCTACAATCGAGTTTCTACTGAAAACAATGTTGGACATGAAAAACACGACCACAGGTTAACTCAGTAATATTAAGACAGACCCTTATTCTCAAAAAAGTGAGGTAAAAACTTGTAAACACCAGAGTAATGAATCTAAATTCCCGATATTAAAAATGACATTGACTTCACTTCAAAAAAACTTGAGAAAGATATGCCAATTATAGAAAATAAGTTAAACAAATACATATCAGAACTTGAACATAAGATTGTCCGCCTCGAGATCCACGACAGAAAGAATAACCTACTAATTTTTGGAATTCCAAAAACTGATACTGTGAATGAAAACACCGAACAAATAGTGAAGGACTTCCCATCTAACGACATGAATTTTGAGAAAGAATGGGTCGAATCACTGCGAATTGTGAATGTTCATACCTTTCCAAACTCTAATTTTAATACTGCTATTATTATAAATTCCCCTCCCCAATAATCCTTCACTAAGTGCATACAAAAGATAAAGACAAAATATCTTAAATCAGCACCAATTCTCAAAGGGAAAATAATAACTATAAGGACTGATTTACCGCCTGCCCTCAAAGGAGAAAGAGGCAGAGTGGCAAATCTAGGTTATAACTTACGAACTTATGAGAATATACAAACTAACATTTAAGTTGTTGACACATATGTTATTCTCGAAGCTAGACCTGGTAATGGAGTTGGGCCTTGGAAACTCCACACTGCTTAAATGACTTATTGACTTAAATTAAATACAGTGATTTAGGGTTTATCAAATTAACATTTGATAAATGTTTGATAGTTTGTATACACCAATCAGATAAACTATGTTTTTACACAAATTATTATATTGGTAAAAAATCTTTATTATAATTGAAACTATAATTATACTTGGAGTGGTAATTAATATACTGGTCTATGTTTGTTGGCTTCCTGTAGACACTAGTCTCCAACTCTCTGCAGATTAGAACGTCTTGGAATGGAATTTGTTGGTAATTTACTTTTTCCATTGTAAATGTTATGCGGGCATTTTGGGCATTTAAGTGATGAATTAAATTAGTAGGATCTTGGTCAGATTTTAGTATGACAAAAGTATCATCCATCTTCCTCAGTCAGCAGACTGGATTAAACGGAAACGTTTGGAGAGCTATGTTTTCAAAATTTATCAGAAAATTTCACTTCAAATTGGTGAAAGCGGTGATCCCATGGGTAATCCGTGAATTTGTCCATAAAAGGTGTTACCCAAGTAAAACATGTAGATATGACACATTTTTCTGCAAGGGCTATGATAGTGTCAATACTAAGAGGAGTTTTATTATATTAATTTATTAGTCGTTTTCTTGTGATTTTATGATTTCTTTTATTGGGATATTAGTGAATAGATCTATACCCACATCACAGCGGATTAATCGATGTACGTGTTCAATATTATCTAAAAGAAATCTGCAGAATTTCGGACGAAGGAATATTTTTTCCCAAAGGTGTTAAAAGTTTGCTTATATATCTAGCTGTATCATAATAAACTGTATCTCTACTACATATCAACTGTCTAGCCTTAACATGATTCTTATGTACAGTAATGGTCGCTCTTGTATATGGTGTTCACGGATACTGGTTAACTAAACTTTTCTATAATTTAGGTAGTATTTTCCCTTTGTTTTTAAGTTGCTTGATAAATAATTTCCATTGAGAGTTCTATTTTTAAGTTGGATCAGTTTTAAGAATCCATAAGTAGTTTCATCATTTAGAATGTTATCGACTATTTTTTTTAATTCAGGAGTGTCAATTAATACGGTAAACTGAACTATCGGCCATCAACACACCAACTACATTGAGAAAGACCAACTGCAATTTGTCAAAGACTGTATCAACATTTTTTGTTCAACACATTTATTATTTTTTGTATATGATAAATTTATATGCACGTATAAATTACATGTACCGTCATATAGTTATTCGACAAACGTCAACGTCAATCACGGTCATTACGTCATTTTAACGTCATAATTTTTAATTATATTACCCCTGTGGGGTTGCATAATACATACAGAAGGAGTTGGCACAATGCCAAGTGTCCTCAAATTTATGAAGCTGAAATTTGAAACGACATGTTTACTCGAGACTTGGATATGGCTGACGCATTTGAGCAACTAAAAATGACATTTTGATACAATTGGAAGGATGTAAAATAATTAATTAAACCAATAAGTGTATAACTTTACTGTTCTCACTGTAAGTGATGATATGCTTGTAAAAGTCTGCTAAGTGGTATTTGTCTTGGACTCTTTGGTTGCTGCCATGTTCTTCGTTAAATTGCTATTTCCACGTGTGTTAATAATAATATTCTATCTCACCTTGACCTAACATAACACTTACATGAAAATACAGTATAATTCAGGCAATATCAGTAGTATCAGTCATGAATGATATGTTTAATTGAAAATCTAAACGAGCGACAGATCTGAAAGTAGGAGCTATAAATAGAAGGAGTACAAGTCAAAAATAGGGTTATATGAACAACGTATTAAACTGTATAGATCTGCCACCGTTCTGTTATATAGCAGACGGTTGTGCCAAAATATCAGCTTTAATCTACCGTATGAAAAGGAAATTCGAATCTTTAGAACATACAACAAGGAAGTGAAGCTATACACTTGGTAGAAAATGTTGACCCGGCTTATGTATAACTTACATCCGATAGACCAGAACTTTTATTAAACTTTTGACGGGCGTTTTTATCCTCATACAATAACGAATAGACAGTAATTGAACCGACGTTACTGCTATAAATGCTTAAGATTGTAATTGACTGCCTTAGTTAATAGGACGTATGTGAAACAATTGCACGACACACATGTGGCTCAGCAATAACTAGTTAATAATTACATTTTCGTTTTGTTGTGATAAAGTCGAAAGGCTTTACGACACATCTTGATGTTATACAATATTTGGGGAAGTGTGAATGTGAGATTGTCAGTACAGTGTGGCATACCTCGATCTGTTTAAGTGTGACATAGGTCTTTCGTTTATTTCTTTCACAAATAAAGTTTACGATGATTTTCTTGTTTCAATAATCTTTGGGATGGCTGTATCAAAAATGTCAATATCGATAACTACGGCATATGTTCATTGTTATAATATATCGATGGGACTGGGAGAAAAGCGAGCAGTCCCAGCATAAAATGATGTCAATAAAGGGACACAACCGGATTTATGATTGTAAAATTATTATTCGATAAATTCGAAAACTCGAAAACGATTGATTGATTGGTTGGGGTTTTCGCCATAGTTAAGGGTATTTTACAATACATTTTGTAGAAGAAAATACAGCACATCACAGCAAATCGGTTTCATGATGCCCCTTAGCTCTTAGAACAACAGGGTACAGGAGGCTCCACCCAACCACCCGCATTTCACTAACGGTTGGTCGTTCATGGAGTTATAGTTTGCACTAAATTTCACTAAAAGTGCGAAGGTTTGAGCGTTTAGCTGCGAGGTGCATCCAGTTCTAATCTCCCATTCACTACATACATTTGAAAACAATTGCTTTTCAGTAAGTTAGTCGAATGTGTAAAATATGTTTAGGTGAATTTGACGTTTATTAAGCTATTGCACGACAAACATGTGGCTCAGCAATAACTAGTTGTTAATTACCTTTTTGTTTTGTTGTGATAAAGTGGAAATGTTTTACAATATTTGTATCTTATTAATCAGAAGTGGGGAAATTCGAAAGTCAGAATGTCAGTTTGAAACAGTTATTAGAGATAGTTAATAAAGACTGTTCTGGTTATTGTAAAGGTTATTGTTGTAATCCGGATCAAATTTAAATAAAATCATGATTTAAAAAAAAAAAACACATACAGAATTTTTCAGAATAATCGTATGGTAAACATTTTTGAAATGTTCAATTCAGTGGGTACAGTAGTCATATGCAGACAGTGAATTGAAAGACCTTACACTGTAATCCATATCATAACAGAAATTCATAAGACAAAGACGTCATGTCACAAACACATTTATCTGAAAGGACTGCTTTTGTCAGAGTATTCAACGACTTTCTAATCACCTGCAATCTATACACGTCTGAACAAATTTCTGCACAATAAATCAGCAAGATAAAACGCGAGCTGGGCACTTTGAACAGCTTTTCCTTTCTGAAAAATTGGTTCCATAACTATTTTATGTCACCTTTTACCACAAGAATGTTAGGAAGAATCGAACAACTGACAAGTTATATTCATTAACATTTCGTACGTACAGTTTTCAAAATGCTGGACGTCCATTATGTTATACAAATGAATCTTTTGCCGTAAACTTTTTTTAAGCTTTCCACAAGAAGAGCTAATACGTTTTCGAAAGGGTATAGCATTATTGCCCTTTTAACGACACAATAACACAACGCGACTTGGCCCTACCTTAATATGATTTCAAAAGTTGGTGTTTGGTTTGACTTTACCGTTACATCCCAAATCATGAACCTCTCGTAAATAACCTAGAGAACTTAGTGATCTCTGAGCTAAGGGCACCAATAAACTGATTTCTTGTGGTGTCATTTTTGTCGACCTGTATTTGACCGTCTTCTATGTTACCAGACTAGTTTTTGGTGGTTTCTTTCACCTATTGGGCTAGCACGCCGTCTGATATGCGAAATAACATTAAGTATGGCGTAAAACCCCAATCAACCAATTATACAATAAAGAGAACCTGTATTCTAAGTCGATATATTGTTTGCAGTCCACAATGAAGTTACATAGATATCGATCAAGCGATTAACTGCAACGCTTGACAGTCGGCAGTTTCAATTTGGCTTCGAAACATTTTGCTTTGATGACTGCCCCTGCGAAGAACTGTCAGACATTTAAAAAATATATATAAGCACTATAAATTCACTTCCTCTAATTCATTGCCTTTCTTGGAAATACCCAGAAACTGATTTAACTAGACAGCTGGTACACCTCCGAGTATAACGGATATTGATTTGCAAAAAAACAACAACTAAAAGCCTGTTTCACAAGCCCAAAAATGCAATTACACGTTATGAGTTGGTTGGTTCACAGAATTGTTGAATAATATATATAACTTATGACTTATATCATCCATACTGTTTGATAATGCATAAGTCACACTGTCCCGAAATTGACACCAGATAGACACACGATAAAGGAAATGTTCAAATTCGGATCTGATCGTAAAAATATCGGGCCATTCGTGAGGGCATCTTAAGCCATCGTATGACCGCCTGTTGAGTTTCTCAGGCTCCGGCAGCAACTTCGTGAGCGGTGGCAAAATCTTTGACATGCCAAAAAATTGTCTATTTTGCCCTTCGTAAGGCCATCGTGAGGGCATCTTGTCAAATCGTGTCTTCTCGTCTTTACTTCGTGTGATCATCGGTGCCATCGGGCATTTTTCGCCTCACGAAGACAATACGAAGGAAACAAGAAGCTGCCAGATTGTCTTAGGAAGGCTACGCAATGCCGTCGTGTAGCCATCGTATTATAGTACGATGACATCGAGATGGGACCACGGTGGCGACGAAGACAGCCGAATTTGAGTAGCTCAAGCGTTTCACACGTGTGATGGTAACGTGGACATATAAAAGGCCAGCCTCAGCGCATCTTCCTCAGTCAGTCCTGAGCAACTCTACAGAGCAGAGGCTTGTAGAAGCTTCAATCACAATTAATCACAATTCAGTTCCTGCAGAATTGCATACTTTGATGATGAGACAACCAGGAAAAAGAAGGCAGCAGCATTGCTTCTTTTGATACATGATGAGCAACTAAATAAAGTTGAAATGTACTATATGTTCTGCTCCCAATAATCTCCGATCAACAATTGAATTTCCCACGGTCGGCCGAAGGTTTTATACCATCGCGAGGTCACGTGACGCATTCGTGGCCTAGTTCGAACGCATCGTACTCTCAATACGACGTCGTGTAGACATCGTGTAGCCATCGCGTGGCCTGCGGGTAAACTATTTAATAAAAAATCACATCTTCGTGTTGCCTTCGTGTGTGGTTCGGGTGCCATCGTGTGACCTTCTGTAGGCATCGTACTTGCTTCGGCTGTTGATTGGCTGTTGAACACTTCGCACGAAATTCAAATTCCATATTTGTATGGCCATCTGGTGTCAATTTCGGGACAGTGTGACGCCTGCTTAAACAAACTATAAGTGTATCTACATTTATATAAAATTATATATAAATACATTTATATTGATTTTAACACCTAACATAAGTTTCTTAGAATTAAAAGCGAGCAACCGCACGCCAATCTTTATTCCAGATTTGTTTTATACAATCCTTGCACTAGCTTGATAGAATAGTTTATTTATTTTTTCACTTGTTTGTTTATTTTTCACTTGTATATATAACAACTTAAATTTGAGTTGCCGTTGTACGGTGGAAAACCTTTCTTGATTTAATAAAACTGACCGTTAAATTCGACAATAAGTTGGCAATGACATAGTTTAAAACATAATTTCTTCACAATCACTACATTGAAATGACGGTGAAATATGGGAAACATCGATTTTTACAGACTTGTTTTGAGCAAGGTCATTGACTTTTTTCGCTTTCCTGGAGTCTGACAGCGTTGTCAAGGTAGCGTCAGCGGTCAGGGGAAGTAACCCTGGCCGAGACGAAACACTGGCGAGGACACATGTGTCTCTTATTAATTGTCACTAATTAATTTAAAATAGACTCAGACCGGGAGGCTTGAGGGATAATAAATTCGTCATTAAGTTTTTCGCCGGGTGTACGGATTTTACTGACCGTCTTGAAGCACGAATCCGTAAACCATTTGAAAAACGTTGATAACTAATAGTACATGTATTTGCGAAGCGTGTTGTTGGAAAGCCACTGAAATCTTAAATGTATATGTTTGTGGCTGTGCTCTAAATTGCGTAGCCGAATTTACTTTGTTGAGATTGAATTATGGAAGAAACATCTTTTCTTTGGGGATGTGAAACTAGACTTGTTCGTATACCGGGCAAAATGTCAGTACATAGATTTTTTTTTCTTTTTTAGATATGCAAAAGTCAGGTCTGACAAATTGCGTGTTTACTGTGTTTGCAACACACCACAATCGAGAAAAATTAAATTTAAATCAAAGAAATCGGTTTTATAAAACAAAAAATTGACCTCATTATATTATAGATACACAAATGTTCTGAAACACAACGCTCAAACCACAAGGGCACCACTCCACTGCAAACGAATTTTCCATCTATTTATTTCACAATATCTTTTTTTTTTAATAATAAAACCGATTTCTTTACTTTTTTTTATATTTTCTCGATTGTGAGTGTGTCGCTAACATAATAAACACGCAACATGGTAAATGTTTAATAACATATTTGTTTTACTATCCAACACTTACAAGCCAGGTGGCCGTGATCAATACACAACGCATGCAATCGATTACGCAGATAAGTCAACCTTGTTTAATCATTGCTTGAAAACGGTCTTAGCATCTAGGCCGAAACGTCCCTTTCCAATATACCCAGAAGTTGAAAATCCATATTAGTCGTCATGTTTTTGTTAGAGGAGTAAACATCGATCGACAAAAGTTGTTCGAAGTAAAATTGAAAGTATCGACTGTCAAGTGTTGCTGATCATCACTTTTTGTATTATCCTTTTGGACAATTTCAAAAATATATATAAAAAAATGTAAAACGAAAGCTCAATTTTTATTTTTGTTTAATGAAAGTGAGACAGAACAAATAAAAGACTTGAATTGAACGTCCAAGTTTTGATTTTTGATTTTACAACTACAGTTAGAAGGAATGAAAATTAAACACTCATTTTTGTTTGTGCATAGAAGAAACAAAAAAAACGAAACTTGAACTACATGTAGTAAGTAGGCCCCTATTACACGGACCGTGTTGCAGTCTCTCTAGACATGATGTTCATAGCACAGTTTCTACGGTTTAAACAAATAGTATTTAATAGAAATAGCACTTTTTGTCCTACATTTTGGTTAATTACCTCTTTTATTGATATACACAAACATAATCTAGTGTATCCATGATACGGTTAATTCCACATAATGTTTTCATGGGTAAATGAAACAATAATGTACATAGACAAGGTAAATGTTCCTACCCGGAGAGTTACACTATGGCGTTTACACGGTTCAACACGTAAAATTGTCTACAACCTGAATGATTACAATGCAGAATATAAATAAAGAATCTTCTCTTAGTCATTTGTCCTTTCAA
Source organism: Katharina tunicata (assembly GCA_032466195.1). Classification (NCBI taxonomy): domain Eukaryota; kingdom Metazoa; phylum Mollusca; class Polyplacophora; order Chitonida; family Mopaliidae; genus Katharina; species Katharina tunicata. The sequence goes on along the minus strand of JAVFBZ010194386.1, from coordinate 5,437 downwards.
ACAATCAACCAAACACTAGCATGATAACACACAAGGTACAGTGTTGTCTGTGTCGCTTAGGGCGCAAAACCACAATCATATTAACAAACCTAGTTTTGTGTAGCTACACTAAATGTGTATAAGAGTTAAACCAAGAGGCGCTACATGTCAATTGTTTTTGCAAATAGTTAATATTACTAACAGCATATAAAACAATTTACACCATGTAACATCTTCTATAATAGATGCTGACTGCGTTCTGTATCGTTATTAGTACAGGGGGTAATCCATATATAACATGTTCTAGAATATTATATCTGTTCTCTCGTACTCAACCAAAATTGGTACGTTCAATGTATTTAGGCTATGTGAATGCAGTTTGATATGATGTCATCTGATATTGAAAAGAAAAACGACCTGATTTAGTAGTCAAACAAATAACACGTTTCATTATGACAATATTTGCAGTTGTGGTTGGGTCTATCATCCCCATATCCCCCATTGATATGCCACTATGTCACGTGCGTTCTTGGATAAAAAGCCTTTTTCGGCCATTTAACATAAAGATATACATTAAGATATACATTAAGACAACACTAAAGCAGAATAATGGAAACAAAATAAATATATATAGACCAATGTGTAAACTAAAGTTGTACAGATCTTTTCACTCAAATTTATTCACCTCTAGTGTACAATTAACTTCATTTTTAAAGGGGCGTGAAGACGGTTCTTAAAAACTATCTGCTCCAAAGAGCACGATCTTCGCAATCAACAAACCGTTTACAGAGTGCGAAATGTGCATAAAATAAAATATACTTCACTCCAAATGTTTAATATTGAAATTATTATTTTGAAAGCATTCTAAATAGGACATAGGCGTTTTGTGTCAGTATAAATGTTTTTCCTTCGCAAGTAAAACAAAAGTACGATACCCTTTAAAATATTTCTTTACCTCTATTGTCTTTTTAATGTAAAGTAGATTAACTTTGGTCACACCAGGACTGTTAACTTCCTGGTGTGTTGTGTTGACTGAATGATATCTAACACGAACACCTACCTACCTGAGTCGAGCCTCATACAGAACTTGGCCTGACAGACGATATGTGCTCAACGTTTATCTCACTAAAAACTTTAGCTGCACTTTGTGTCATAAAAAGTTTTATAGCAACTGTTGCTGAAGGTAAGAAGGCTTTGAGCATTTATTTATTTGATAGTTGGTTAACGTCGTCAAAGGTATTGCACTTATTTGACTAATTTGGTTTGCCTATGTGTTGTGGTAAATCTAAGAATAACCTAGTAAATAATCTACCCGCGATGTCCGCAGAAACGCAAATTCGACTTATAAGTGAAATACTCTTAACGACGCTTAACACTATCAAATAAATAAATGAATCGTTCCCTAATACAGCGAAAATCGAGTTTCCAGTTAGAGGAGATAACCGTGTATATATACTGATACTTATAAACTATATACATCCGAAGAATAACGCGAAGGGAGCTTTCAGAAATTCAGTTGACGTTCACTAGACTTTGTACAGCCAGTTCAGTTGCTTACAAACGTGTGAAAAGACATTACTTCGTCTGACAAAGAGTCTAATTTTATTATTCTTTAATATAGTACTTTTTGTCCGACATAATGGTAAATTGGTACTATGGAACTACCACGCAGATTGAATATATTGCTCACTTAGCATTTTTTGTTGAATTGCCCACGGAATAACTTCATTTTCATTGATCTATATAGACATAATCTTATGGGGCCATGATACGGTTACTTCCTCATAATATGTTCATGGTTATTAAAGCTTTTATCAATCTCTTCGGTAGATTTTTGATATTCGTTTAAACCCGTGCTTTGATGGAGGTCCCCAAAGTTAGCGTCTGTCGAGTCTCACATAAGCTTTATCCCGCACTGTATGGTGTGATTACTTTTTTACAGGTGAACTATGTAGCAGACAAACTCCTCCCTGTGAATACACCTGTCACTGTGCTGATACACGCGTCTGTTCTTACGCTATAAGCTACCACTGTGGTACTTATGACTGTAACGGAGGATGGAGCGACCCTAAGTGTCAGAGTGGTAAGTCACGTGATACTAATACAAGTTTGTTTCGGTTCATGTAACACTAATTCATATAAAGTTAGATATTTTACGAAGATGGACACAATAAATGTACTTTAGAAATGTACTTTAGAAATGTACTTTAGAAATGAAATATATATTGTGAATTTGGATACATTATTTATGTATGATTGCATTGCTTTGAAATATTTAGGTCGTCGGTGAAAGGTTTTCAGGAACTCTCCCCTGGTTATTTGACTGTGTTTGTCCGTGTTGAAATAAAGATTATTATTTCACCTCAAATTACAAAACCAACATTTTCCCTCTGTAAATCGAAATAATCGTAGATTTGTATTTTGTTAATAAATCTAAAAAAAATACTAAAATTAAAACTACCAAAATGTTTCATATTTTCTACATATCGCACACAATCTCATGTTTTTAATGTTATTGAAAATTTGACAGGTTTTCAACGCCGAATGTCACGCTTTGGCTTTTTTGTCTTGATGTAGTCACCTGAATCATTTTGCATTTGTCATTTCAAAAGTTATTTGGATACATTTCATATACATTGTTTTAACATTTGAAGCCCCAAAGCTAGAAAAACATAATGGACGTTTATCTTGTACTTACTATTATAATTGTTTATATTTGTTTTCGCTTTGTTAAATTATCGCATTACTAATTCAGAATTCGTTTATTTGATGTTTTTTCTCTAGAAAATATTGTATTAGGTTTCAAAAATGGCGGGACTTCAATCCTTATCGGAGTAAGCAGCGCTAGTAACAATCCTGTTGGACCTCGATTCTGGGGAAAGTACGCGTTTGACGGTGATGTGGATACACGGTTTGAATCAAACAATGAACAGAACCCCTACCTATTGGTTAACCTGAAATCAGTCCGGACAGCCAGCAGGCTCAAAATAGTTACATCCGGTAAATATACAGTCAAATCAATGAGGTAGTGTAAATTAAAATATAAACCATAGGTTTTGACAGGTCACTCAAATAGACACGACTGAAGTGTTGTTGGACACTGTAAGTATCGCTTAGTATTTTTATATCTTGTTTCAGCCACAAATCCCAGCTTGATATCTGGATTCAGTATCCACGTTGACAACAACTCCTTATTCACAAACCCCCAGCTGTGTTATGAAGACCCGAACACAGTCCAGGAAGTACATGACGTAAACTGCTCTAAACCTCTCAATGGTCAATATGTTCGAGTTCAAGTTCCCGGAATTACAATCCTCGTCCTACGAGAAATGGAAATCTACGGTAAGTCCTATGTCTTCATTCTTAAATATAGATGTTCAAAGTAATCTTGTAACAAGAGATTTAACATTAATTCATTGTTAATTAATACTGTCGAGGACACACACAAAATAATCCAAAATAATGAATGCTGAATTTATATACCAACCATGAAAAAAAAAAAAAAATAACATGGAAGAGAGGTAAAATTCTACAAGAATATTTTCTAAGGAATATTAACAAATAATTTCATTACTATGTGTATCCGTTCGACTTTTAATTGTTTGTAAAACGGTTGTCAGAGTTGTACATGTATAGTTTATGTTGGATCCAATTATAGTCAACTCTTCTGACCTTTCCAAAACATATTTTGAGTATACTATACTGCACGAGGCTTTATTTATATAAAAAAACGTTTGTTATTATGTGTGTATTTATCTTATGTATTTATGTATAACTATTAAGTTACTTCTAGTGAATCGCCGCTTCCCTCTGACGGTTCTAAGAAGTATTACCGCATGTGTTAGCCAACAGATTTTGTGAACTGCACCTAATAGAGCTTTATCCCCAAAACAAAAATAGTGTTTATGTAATAGAATATATTTGTAAACAGTCCGTGTAATGTTTTTTTAATAAACAAAAATTTTCTGCAGCTTGTTCAGATTACTGGTATGGAGCCGATGTGAAAAAGCCTGTCACTGTCAGACGATGTCTGAAGTATGTGACAAGATCTCAGGACACTGTAACAGTGGGTACCAATGTTCTGATCGGTTCACCGGTCCGAATTGTCAAGGTATGGCAAGAGTGATTTTGTTTCATTTAATTTTCATTCAAATGGCTGGAATCCGAAAGATATCAATCTCTGTACCAAGAACTGAGTACAGAACAGTAGTAACTTTAATATATATATATAAGTGACGATACTGGGAAATATCATGAAATTATTAAATTGCTATTTTTTTTTTAGATTGACGTTAATTCATATCATTTTGCTCAATTGGCAAAATTTAAATTTTTGTAATGGTGAAGGCGATTATTCACGCTTCTGCTTATCTCTAGTATTATGTATTCTAACGTTGAGGTAAAATGAGAAAACCCAAACAAGAGGGCAAGAGGACAGGAGCGAGGGAAGAAGTGAACGAAACATTTATAATATGTGTTCACCAAACCGGAAAGATTTGAACACCAGGAGCAATACATGGGTGTTGCGCATGCGTATTGAAAGCAGTTAACGTTATTTATGTTAGTGTGTTGTGCTACATGTCCCTTCAGAGTGTGCTGATGGATAGTATGGGCAAGGATGTGGATTCAAGTGTGGTACCTGCCAAACTGGAGACATGTCACAAATCTACTGGTATATGCACGGGTGGTTGTGCTACTAACTACCAAGGCGACAAGTGTACATGTATTCCTATAATATCGACTTTTAATAGAACAATAAGAGCTAATTGTCGGTTTGGAGCTCCCGTTTTCGTCCTGTAAATGCAACGTGGTGACCTCCCTTTGTCAATGTCGTTTATGGCTTTCACAGCTTCATGTGAGTAAAATAATTTTAAGTGCGTGGTCAAGCGACATCATATGAAACACTCAAAATAATAAGAAACATTGATTCTGTAACAAGTCCGCTGATAAATGTAAAAAATGAATGTGCTTCTAGCTACATAGACGATTCGTGTAAAGGTTTTCTGACAATATGGATAAATAGTGGCTGAATGGGTTGGAGCCGCCTGTTTCTATTGTGCCCTATGAGGTAATGGCATCAAGAAGCCTATTTGCTGAAGGGACTTGTTTTCTTCCTGTAAATGTTCTGTGGTGTATTCTGGTTTTGTCAGTACCATTAAAGGTTGTTTTCCTTCACCCATTGAAATTTGTACTTGTTAATGTGTTATTGTTGCAATATTAGAGAAGATAATTTTATTATATATGCGTATGAACAGTAGTTAAGTCATTTTATAAATATCAGCATACTGTATCATTACTTGTTTGCAGTGCGGTATACAGTTTATATACACTCTTCAAATAAAGAAACTCAAAACCCAAATATCAATGTGGAACAATGCATTGTATGTTGTCCATATTTCATGAGAATAACAGTCATCACAGTCATTACTGCTGTCCACCAGGTGGTGTTGAAGTCAGT